>QRFJ01005828.1:0-38764 GCA_006176705.1 Cocos nucifera
AGAGAAAATCGAGCTATTGAGTCCGTTGACTTTCGAGTCATATCCAATTTATGAATCTTATCTTCATGGCAAAATGACTAAGCTCCCTTTTGTAGGACACGGGAAAAGGGCCACAGATTTGCTTGCCCTAGTACATACTGATGTATGCAGCCCATTTGATGTGTCGACTAAAGGCAACTTTGTCTACTTCATAACCTTTATCGATGATTTATCTTGGTATGGATATGTGTATCTTATGAGACACAAGTCTAAAGCTTTTAAAAAGTTCAAGGAATTCAGACATGAATTCAGAAAGCAAACTGAAAAATTCATTAAGGTTCTTCAATTAGATCGAGAAGGTGAATACCTTAGTTGAAAATTTCTTGACTATCTCAAACAAAATAGCATAATCTCTCAATAGACTTCATCTAGAACACCTCAACTCAATGAGATTTCAGAATGGAGCAATCAGACCCTATTAGATATGGTCCAATCTATGATGAGCTTCACAGACCTTTCTGATTTTCTTTGAGAACATAGTCTGTTAACTGTAATATACTTACTGAATAGGATTTCTTCTAAAATTGTTCCTACCACACCGTATAAGATATGACATGATAAGAAATCAAGTCTAAGTCATCTTAGAATTTAGGATTGTCCGGCTCATGTCAAAAGATAACAAGCGGACAAGTTAGACTTCAGGTCCTTTAGAGCTTGATTTATAGGATATCCTAAAGAATCATTAGGATATTATTTCTATATTCCAAAAGATCATAATGTTATTATGAGTCGACATGCCATCTTTTTTGAAAAATAGTATATTCAAGATGGCGGCATTAGAAAGCAGATCAAACTCGAGGAGAATGTCTCACAAGAGCAATGAGCTAAGGATCAAATGGAACCAAATCAGGTTGAGCCAATATAATCACTACCTCCTCCACCTCATAGATCGAAAAGGATTTTTCATCCCCTTGAGAGGTACTTAGGTACTATTTCAGAGAAAATAGAGAAAATATTTCTCGTAGGTAATAGGATTCATGGTGATGATCCCAAAATCTATGATGAGGTGATATCGGATATCGACTTTGAGAAATGGTTAGAGGCAATGAAGTCAGAAATTGACTTGATGCACTCAAACCAAGTCTGGACCTTGGTAGATCCATCAGAAGATATACTACCTATTGGGTGTAAATGGATCTACAAGAGAAAGATTGGTGCAAATGGAAATATAGAGACATTCAAAGCTAGATTAGTGGCAAAAGAGTATAGTCAACGTGAAGACATTGACTATCAGGATATCTTTTTGCCAGTAGCTATGCTAAAATCCATCCACACATTGCTTGCTATTGCACTCTATTTCGATTATGAAATATGGCAAATAGATGTGAAAATGGCATTCTTAAATGGATACCTTAAGGAAGGTATCTATATAGAACAGCCGCTAGGTTTCACATCCAATGATGCTGATCACAAAGCATGCAAGCTGCGAAGGTCCATATATGGACTTAAGCAAGTATCTCGGAGTTGAAATACTTATTTTAATAATGTAATCAAATTATTTGATTTCATCAAGAATGAGAAAAAATCATGTATCTTCAAAAAGGTCAATGGGAGCGCTATTGTCTTCCTTATATTGTACGTGGATGATATCCTCCTTATTGAGAATGATATTTCCATATTGACCATAGTTAAAATGTGGTTATCCAAAGAATTCTCCATGAAAGATCTAGAAGAAGCATCATTTATTCTAGAAATTAAAGTCTATAGAGATAGACTGAATAGAATGCTAGGACTTTCATAGAAGATGTATATAGAGGTAGTGCTAAAGAGGTTTAGCATGGAAAACTCCAAGAGGAATTTGATACCCTTCAGACATTTCCAAGAAGATGTGCCCTAGCACACCTGAGGAGATAGAATGCATGAGCAAGATCCCTTATGCTTCAGCAATAGGGAGCCTCATGTATGCCATGTTATGTACACGACCTGATATAGCCCATGCTGTGAGTGTCACGAGCAGATATCAGTCGAATCCAGGTGAAGAACACTGGACTTCTATGAAATATATTCCTTAAGTACTTGAGAAGAACTAAGGATATGTTGTTGGTTTTTGGTAATGGAGAACTCCAAGTCCAGGGGTATACAGACTCGGATTTTATGTCCGATGTAGATGATCGAAAGTCGACATCTGGGAAGTCTATTTGTGTGTAATGGTGGAGCTGTCAGTTGAAAAAGTTTCAAGCAGATAGTGATAGCAGATTCCACCATGGAAGCAGAATATATCGCTGCATCAGAAGCTGCGAAGGAGGCATTCTGGTACAAAAAGTTTGCCACAGAGATCAAGTGATGCCATCAGATGCCATTCCTCTATACTGCGACAATAATGGTGCCATAGCCCTTGCTAAGGAGCCGAGGTCTCATCAGAAATCCAAGCACATCGAGCGGCGATACCACCTCATCCGATTACCTCGAGAAGGGTTACGTCGAGGTCAAGAGAGTCGACTCCACAGATAATGCGGCAGACCCACTTACAAAGCCATTGGGCCAGCAGAAGATCGAAGCCCACCTTGAGAAGATGGGACTTAGATTTGTAGCCAATTGGCTTTAGGTCAAGTGGGAGTTTGTTAGATATGTGTGCCCTAGAAGCCAGAATTGGCTGACACTTGTAATACACTTCTAAGGGGCAAAATTATAATTTTGACTATAAATAATAAAATGGATTATTTTCTATCATAATGTGTATTTAGTGTCTGTGATACATCCCTTGAGTTAATGGTAATGATAATTCTTATTTTCAAGAGTTGAAAATTTAAGACATGAATTTTCATTATTAACTCATAAAATGCTCCTGACCATAGGATCATCATGAGGATGGTGATTGATCCGAAAGGTTGGTGTACAATCGCTTCTTTATAGTAGATGAGTCTTGAGTCTATGGTGTAGAGACACCAGAGCGAGAGTACAGATACTCGTTAGAGAACGAGGGCACTGAGCGTGACCACCTCGAGTAGTCATAAGGAAGTCTACCTTCTCGTCATCGATGACTGGCTCGAAGCTGCAGTGGTGTGTCTGGTTCTTTGACCTGAGGTGCATCGATAGTTCACCTTGAGGGTGTTATAGTTTGACTACACCATGACTCGATCTCCTAGCCATTCGGAATCCTGAGGTGTATGTTGGCTATAGCATGTTCATTGTAGGAATTGGATTGCACCAAGAGGAAATCTATCTACCTCGGTAGATGAGGAGCAGCCCTATGATGATCATGAGAATCAAGTCCATAAGCCCATGGCCATGGCAGAGTGAAATAATAGAAAGAGTTTCTATTAAAATTTTCACATTGGACTTGAATCGAATGATTAATTCATATGATGAAAATTAGGGTTTGACGAGTTCACCTTAACCCTAATCTGATCGGGGCTCAAGATAGAAGAACTTAATCACACAGGTAACTGCATTGAAGAGGTTCATTTTCAGTTCTGATGGATTGCCACCATATACTGCTAGGTGTCACTGGTGGATTTTGGGAGCAATTAGAATGATTTAGATGATCGATCATTCTAGTTGTATGAATATGAAAAGTTCTAATCCATCGGAAGGTGTTTCGATGATGTCGATGATAGAAATCGTGACATATCTCATTACCATATGAAACTGAATCTAACTGGATCACACAAACAAAGATTTTGATTTCAAGATCATCAATTGGACTAACCTAGTTCAATTGATTTGAATTAGACTCCATTAGGTTCAAGAAAATTGTGCTAGCACACGATTGAGCCTAATGTTCTCCTTCAACAATCATCAAAAGTTATCTTGACTGAGCCAAATGTATTTAGATTAACTTAGGTATCTTTAATTGATCTGATTGGAGTTTGTCTAGATCAGAAAAGGGTTGTCTTAATTTATGAGATAAATTTGAGACAACACCTGCCATTTTTCGTCACCTGCTAATTCTTGTCTTTTGACTTTGGTTAAATGTTGACCGTTGATACTTAGACATCTGCCCATGTGTCATGCACCCATAGGAGAGAGATTTGATCTCTTATCCCCATGCTAGAAAGAGGAATGGAGGGGGCACATGCCTAGGGAAGCGTGTGCCCAAGGATGATGATGCCTGGAGTCCCATACAGATGGGACTCCAGGTTGCTTCATGGTATCAAATCCAGAACCTCAGCATGCCTTCCATCAAATCTAGGAGAGGTCCTAATCCTAGTGTCCCTATCCTTCTTTTTCATATTTCTATACTCCCATTTACCTTTCTTCCTTGGATTTCCTAAACCAAGCCTTCCAACCATCCTACCGCTGTTTGCATGGAGGAAGATGAAAGGATTCAAGGATACAAATCTACCATCGAGCGCAGCTTGAAGATCAACTTGGTTTAGTTGTCTTGTATTATATTTTTATTTTTTTTATGTATTTTATTTTGATCCATGAAAAATATTTTTATTATAATTTTCTTGTTTCTTTCTTAGTTTCTTGCAATCCATTTTCTTTCTTTTGCATTTTCAAAATAATCAACTAAGATCCCTATGGGTACGATCCCGACTCATCCTATCTACATAGTAGTGAGTAGGATTATTTTTGGTGCTATCAATGACTATGCATCAAGACTCAAATACAAGTTTCAAGATTCTTAATGCTAGGATTGGAACTAATCTTCCATCTCCAATGTTAAGGAACCTCTCATCTTGCTTGAATCTTCTACAAACCTTTAACTCCTATAATGAATTGTAAATATGTTAAGGGCTACCAGTATCCAATACCCGGTCAGTTTTATCATAAATAGAGAAATTGCAAGGAGTTATCATATAAATATCTTACCCAGCAATAACTTGCTTCTTTCTCGACCTGCTAGGGTCTAGTGTGGCAATGTATTGAGGATAGTTGCTCTTCTAGTGCTCTCGCTTCTTGCAGAAGAAGCATTTGGCTTGACTCCTATCAGGCTTGATCTTCTTGGTCTGACCCTGCACAGATGTCCCAACCTGAACTTGCACCTTCTTTGATTTCTTCTTCTTGTTTTTCTTTCCTTTCTTAAAGGATCTAGAACCAAAAGATGAAACTCCCACTAAGTTCATAGACTCCTTATAGAGCTGATGATCCTTCTCAAAGTTCTGAAGCAACGCCAGTAACCCATGGTAGTTAACTTCAAGCTTTGTCATTCTATAATGAGTAAAGAATGAGAAATATGATTTGGGCGATGAATTCAAAATCGCATCTTTTGCTAGTTTCTCATGCAAGGAAAATCCAGGCTTGCTCAATTGCTCCATCAGCTCGATCATTTACAGTACATGATTAGTGACTGAAGCTCCATCCCTCATCTTAGCATTAATGTTGCAACAACTAGTCTTGTGCCTCTCAACATCATTGGGTGTACCAAAAGACTCATTCAATATTTGAAGCATGTCTTCTGGCCGAGCTGACTTAAACCTATGACTGGACTCATTGCTCATGATAGCCAACATAATGCAACGCACTGTGATTCAATCATTGAGCCACTTCTGGTAAGTGTCTCTGACTTTTCCACGTGCATTCGGTGTTGGCTCCTTAGGTGCCAGATCTATCAGTACATACAGAACCCGTTCATGCTCTAGGATAATCTTCAACTTTCGATACCAGTTACTAAAGTTGGATCCCACCAGCTTATCATTATCTAACAATGATCAGAGCGAAGGGAAAGTAGCCATGTCTGCACAAAGAAGAAATAAAACCTAATTAGTAATTGATTCATTGAACCAAAAGATTTGGATTTTTAATCAAATGATTCTTCCACTATTTTATTCGAATTGGTAGCCTCTACCTCCAATTCGAGGAATTATCCTAGTTTCTTAGTGGGTACTAAAATCCACATAGACTGCATACAAGCTCAACTTTGATTGGTCAACCCTTGTACATCTAAAACTAGGTTCATAACCAATTATTTTTCTAAATAATTTCTAGTAATTTAATTTTACCTCAGTTCCTAATCAGTAGGCTTTGACCTTCACTAAAAAGATCTGGTTAGGTGCAACCGTTAACATGACCATACTTGATCCATCTAATCAATGAATGATTAAGTCTAACTTTGGTTGATCAACCTAACCACTATTTAGATAGATGCAGCTAATAAATCATATTATGAATAATAATTTTATTAGCCGATAAGGACTAGGCCTTTGGGCCTCCAATGATTATCAAACTAGTGGATCCATTATCATCCACTTAATGGGAGGCCATGATCTAGTTATCACCATAACTATTTCATTTTTAGGAACCTAATAATTTTAGAGGATTTAATTGATTTGATTTAAAGAAGATAGAGAGAATGAGCCAGCCAATTTCGATCCTCCCACTAACTTCACCAAATTAGATCAAAAAAAGAACTAATTCAAACCAGCATTAGGAGCATCTAAATCAGTCACACTAATTTACCTAATTGACATAGGTGAGCCCAAATCACCAAGTGATCTAATCAAAATCTAATTCACCAAAATGACCAGGTGAGTGAGATCAGTGGAAGGGATATGTCATTAACTCATCAAAGATCGAATAAGTATGAGTAGCTTTCAATTAAAAACCATTGATCAGTCTGCCAAACTTACCTTAGGCACCATCCAGTTCATTAATTAGTTTCAACTTGACCAACCTAATAATTTTGGATTCGATCACATAGCCAGAAATCAAGTACATCTTGGTTCTCATTGAAGACATGGACCTGACCAACTATAACTATTATAACTGATCTAGAGAATCCTTGATCTAATCTAAGACAACTATTGATTAGATTTAGTCAATTCTCTAATTAAGGTGTAACCCAATTAATGAATCTAATTTTCACTAACTCATTAACCCAATGTGTTAATCCCAGATCCTAATCAATCAATTCTTAATTCTTAATTATGTTTTGGACTAAGGGTTGGGATTTGGCATTTCAAAAATAATTTTCATGTTTATAAATATTTTTACAATATGGTTCTATCAACTAGTTGCATATTTGATTCATAATCAATATGCACATATAACAAATATGAAAATTATTTTAGATCTAATCAAAACGTGCTCATAAAATTGAAACTATTTCAATTCTAATTAATCATAAATCATCTTAGATTAGGTCTAACACATTTATGATAAAAAAGTTAGATTAAAACTCTTTTAATCAGATCATAAAATTATTTAGATCTAATCTAAAATTTTATGAATAGAATTTTAAATCCACACGCACTAGGACAACCTCTCCACTGTAAGGGGTAAACTTACAGCAGGATAACGTTACAGCACAAGCAATCTAAAATTTTATTTTTAGATTTAATCATTAAATTATAAATTAGATCTAATCTAAAAATATAATTTAATCATGCATAAATCATGTAATAAATGAATCTAAGCTCCGATACCAATTGTAGGAACTGATCTAGGGATCTAGGGTTAGTTTTTGAAACTTTTTCAAAATTATAGCAAAAGAGATGAATTAATCATATTAAATTATAAATAATATAATATAAAATTTTAGATATAGGATCCTATTACATGATTAAGGTATGATATTAAATCAAAAAATTAAATATCAAAAGAACTGCATATTAATCATATCAACAGCAGACTACTCTAGATCAGATCTAGATATGTAATAGGAAGATCAGATCATCCTTACCTTTGAATCTCAAGTTTCTTAACTCGCTGATCCAGGCTTGAGATGGTTGCTCTGAGCCACACACATGTCCGACCTCTACGAGTTATCCACATGAGTCCTCGATTGTAGATCTAAAGTTTGATGCCCGAAAATCAGCACAGTGTGCTAGTACTGTGCTGATCCTTCTCCAATGGTCGATCTGGATCTTCTATCCCTCAAGCTTGGACTCTCAAACTTTTTAAAGTCAAGAAAGATGATTTGTGATCTGAGACACCTTTCAAACACTCACAAAGATGGAGGAATAGGAGTGGAAGAAAAAAAAACTAGAAGAAGATCCTCTTCTTCTTCTTTCTTCTCTCACCAAAGCACCTTGATTGGTGCCTTTACAAAGTCCTATGCCCTAGGCTTCTCTCTTAGATTTCTCTTGCCCCAAATGGCCACTCCCAAATGTGTAATCCACAAAAAGATTAGATCAAAATTTATTTTATATAAGGAGATATAGAGGAATCTTTGACTAGGTCAAATACCTAGTCAAGGGTTATCCAAACAGGGCTAGACTTGGGGCGCCCAACTCTTGCACATCCTCTCCTTTATTTTTGCATGGACTATCAGGGAATGTCACACAAAAAGGCCTCTAAAAGTCATGAATTTTTTAGAGAAAAAATATATTAGATGAGTGCCCTAGAAGCCAGATTGGCTAACACTTGTAATACACTTCTAAGGGCAATTTTGTAATTTTGACTATAAAGTAATAAAAAGATTATTTTCTATCATAGTATTTATTTAAAGTGTATGTGATACATCCTTTGAGTTAATGGTAATGACAATTTATATTTTCAAAGAGTTAAAAATTTAAGACATGAATTTTTATAATTAACTCAAACTACTCTCGACATCGGAGTGAGAGTACAAATACTCGTTAGAGAATGAGGGCACTGAGCGTGACCACCTCGAGCGTTCATAAGGAAGTTACCTTCTCATCAGTGACTAGCTTGATGTTGAAGTAGTGTTTCTAATTCTTTGACCTAAGGTGCATCGACAATTCACCTTGAGAGTGTTGTAGTTTGACTACACCATAACTTGATCTCCTAGCCATTCAGAACACTGAGGTGTATGTTGGCTATAGTACGTTCATTGTAGGAATTGGATTGCACCAATAAGAGATCTATCTACCTTGGTAAATGAGGAGTAGCCCTATGATGATCATGAGAATTGAGTCCATAAGCCCATGCCCATGGTAGAGTGAAGATGATAGAAGGAGTTCCTATAAGGATTTCATAAAGGACTCGAATCGAATGATTAATTCATATGATGGATATTGGGTTTGACGAGTTCATCTTAACCATAATCCTGTCGGAGCTCAAGATAGAAGAACCTAATCACACAGGTAGTTGCACCAAGAGATTCACTTTCAGCTCTGATGGGTTGCCACCATATACTACTAGGTGTCATTGGTGGATTTTGGAAGCAATTAAAATGATTTTGATGATCGATCATTCTAATTGTATGAATCAAAAAAATTTTGGTCCATCGAAAGGTGTTTTGATGATGTCGATGATGAAGATCATGACATGTATCATTATCATATACAACTAAACCTAACTAGATCACACAAATAAGAATTTAGATCCGGATGTCATCAATTGAGCTAACCTAGTTTGATTGATTTAGATTGGATTCAATCAAGTTCAAGGTAATTATGCTAGCACACGATTGAGCCTGACTTTCTCCTTCTATAATCTTTCTGATTCATCGCAATCAAGTTGAATTTTATTTGACTCATTCCTATATCTTGAATGGATTTATTTTTATCTGACTAGAATAAGTCCAGGTTAGATTAATTATGAAACTTAAATTCATTCCTAATGCAATTGGACTAGGGTCAATAGTTGACACAGTTGAGAGAATTGAGGGTCACATGATCAGAGAATTTTAGAAACTTCTTTAGGATTATTTTGCTTTAATTTTTGGCTATGTGATAGGGCACAAGTAATTCTTTAGGTGTGCAAAATTTTGTGATTTTTGGAGAACCCTAGATTAGGTTTTGATAGAGTTTGATTTGGATCAAACTTTTAAGGGAAGAGTCCTAGACGCACATGGACTCTTCCTTATCCTTTCATTCTGCCACCTTCCAGAAGATTTTTGGTATCAAAACTAGATGAGATCTGAGGTTTTTCATGGAGATCAAGTCCAAGAGTCTCAATGGTTGAATTAATGAGGTTTTTAATCAAAAATGGACTCTTTATTGTGCTATATCTTGTATAAGAACTCTTCTCACAAAATTGCCTCAACGTCATTTATTTTTTTCACACCCAAAGGAGCCTTCCATCTAATATCCACACCTCCACTATCCTTTCTCTCCCTCTCTTCTACATGCCTAAAAAGTTAGGCATAAATCTTAGTTGAAGATCCAAGATTTTTGGCATAAGATTCAATATCTACGCGATGGTGTTCGTTAGATGAACAGGCTGCCCTCAGAAGTCATTTCGAAGGTTTTTCAAATTAGATCCAGATGTAATTTTTAGAAAAAAGTTTTATGAGGTGAAGACGTTCTGATTCTATCCAAGTGAATATTGGTAGAGGTAAGACGAGTGCATGGCTCCTTCCAGAACCTCAGGAATTAATAGGATCATCGCAGGATAATTAGATTACCAAATTAGGTACTTAAAATTAAATCTAATTTAATTTTATTTTTAACTTTTAATATCAAATCATTATGATTAGATCCAAGAAGTTTTAGATTTGATTAAGATTTTAGAAAAAAGTTTTAAGATATTTCTTCAGATTCAATTAGATCTAAACGATCCCGTACCGGGAAAATAGGTTTTTCCTTCAATTGATATCAGAGCCAGGTTGCAATTCTTCAAATCTATTTTAGATTTGATTTTATTTTTATTTTTAATTTGATATTAAAAATTTTTAGATATCACATTAGATATGATTATAGCTGAAATAAAAAAAATTAAAATTAAATTATTTAGATCTAATATGTATGAGATGCACGACTAGACTGAAAATAGAATAGTTCTATGAGTAGTCTAGTATAATCATGTTGTTAATTTAATTAAATATAATTTTAAATCTATTTAATTTTTATTTTTTTATATTATAATTATTTTAATCAGATTTAGAAAATAAAAAATATTTTTTTTAATTTTTTATTTATTCATATATGATATGAAAAGATGCATGTTTAGACTAGGTGTAGTATAGTTCTACAAATTATCTAGAATAGTTTTATTTTGATATAATCAAATTTAAATCTATTTTTTAGATGTTATATATAATATTTTAGATCTAAAAAATATGCATATTTAATTTAGTGATGATACATGAGATGTATGCAAAGCATGTATTAATTAGATCATTAATTATATATGTGATATATGATCTAGATCTAACTAGTTTTATAGTTTCAATTATATTTTTGATTAAGACGTTCTCCTTGGCCCTCTGATCATAAGAACAAAGTAAGGCTTATAGGCCCTCTCCTCCCATTCAATGGGATGTTCTTGTGGCGTGTAGGGGTGCTGCGCATTCATCCTTAATCAGAAATTAGAACTTATTTTTCTGCAAAACCTTAGATCCTGAAACCCTAGGATTTTGATATATATTTTTTTTATTTATGAATCCAAACTTAATTAAGAATTAAGATTATAAAACTAATTAGATCTAAAATTGAGAATTTTTAGATCTAAGATATTTTCATAAAATTGGATTCGGGCTTGGGAAGCTTAATTAGGTCTAGCGGTTGATCAAACTGAATCAAGAGTTGGTTATGTGGGATCAAGAGTGCTTAGAATTAACCAGCCCAATAGTTGTAAGTCTGGGTTAAAGTCGACTCATAGTCATATGTGATCAATCCAATTAAGACCTAATTTGGCTCCATGGTGTGAGCCTGGATTGTTGGCTAACCCGATTAGTTCTGGTTTGATAATTTGGTGTCTAAAATTAGTTTGGCAGATACGATCGATTGGTTTTTAATTGGGAGCTACTCGACCTGAATGCGTTCTTATCGAGTTAATAGCATATCCCTTCCACCGATCTCACTTACCTGACCATTTATGTCAATTCAGTTCTGATTTAAGGTGGCTAACAATTCAAGCTAACCCATACCATTAGGCTTGTCATAACCATTATGACTGAGTCAAGTCTAAGAGACCTAAATTGAATCTTTCTTAGAAAAGATTATGTCAATTGATCTTCCACCATTATAGATGTGCGGGCACTTTCGGGGTTTGATTTTTCTCGACTGGTTACAATGGCTCGGTTGCATCGGGAAGATGCAACCACATCTATTAGGTATTGAGAGCTACAAGTTGGAGGATGGGTTGGGCTCAATATTCTAAATACGATGAGATGTTGGGAATATGCACTCTTCCTACATGGATTGGCATGGTCGCCGATGATTAGTCAAGCAACAAGGAAGTACTTCTTAGAGATCTCTATGGAAGCACGATCAAATAAATCAAGAAATAGAGAAGAAGAGAACAAGATATTTTTGGGAGAAAAGAGCTTTTATTCAGCATATTTCAGCACTCTTACAACCATGACCTATTTTCAGTATATATACTTTACAAAAGGTCAAGCCCAAGCTCATAGAAAAACTCTCCAAATCCAAACAATCCACGTACACAAAATAATAATGCACGAAAACTGAGCCAATCCAATTTTAGACTGAGCTGGCAAACCTACAATTGGGTCGGCTCAGTCTGGACTGTGTCAATAGCCTAAAAATGCTGTTTTCTATCTAAATTTTTCTCTGAGACCTAGTCGACCCAGTCCTAGACTGAGCCAACCTAATTTTCAACTAAGTTGGCTCAGTCTCAGAGTTAGCCGGCCTAGTTTCTAAACTTTACTATGGAGACTGATTCTTCTTTCGGTTCGCTCCCATTTTTTCATGACCTATCTTCTTATGTTTCCAAGACTTGGGAGTGCCACTTTTGAGCTCACATTCTCCACCTTGGTGCTTCCAAGTCCTTGTGAACTCATCTCTTCTCAACAGACCCATCCATGCCATACATCTCTGAAAGCTGTCTCTGGGGAGTACCTTCGTGAGTGCATTGGATTGATTCTCTTTGGTATGAATCTTCATTAGTTCCACTTCACCTTCCTCCACTAGCTCTCTGATCCTATGGTACATCACGTCTATATGCTTTGTCCACACATGATAGACTGGGTTCTGTACCGACAATAGAGCACTCTGACTATCACTGAATAGTGTAACCTTGCTCTGCTCCCCCCCAACTCATCAATCAGCCTCCTAAGCCAAAGGGCTTGCTTTGCAACCTCTATTATCCCAATGTACTCGGCCTTTATGGTAGACAAGGCCATGATTGGCTAAAGGATTGATCTCTAAGACACCGGTCCATCATATATGCAGAAGAGGTATCTAGTAGTAGACCTCCTTGTATCATGATCATCAGTATAATTTGCATCAACAAAGCCTTCCAAAGGATCTGAACCTTCACATATCTTCATAGATTATTCTCCAAATCCTTTTGGTTGTCCACCAAATACGAAACCATAATTCCTTGTTCCATGCAAATATCTCAATATCCATTTCAATGCTTTCCAGTATTCCTTCCCAAGGTTAGCCATGTATCTACTAACCATGCCCACAGCATATGCTATATCTGATCTACAGCACACCATAGTGTACATCACACTGTCTATAGCATTTGCATAAGGGACTCATTTCATATACTCTCTCTCCTCTTCTGACTGGGGGCACTGTAACTTGGAAAGAGACATATGGCTCGGCAATGGCATCCTTGTAGGTTTGGCCTTCACCATCCCAAACATATCTAAAACCTTTTGGACATACTTTTCTTGTGATAAATGGAACACTTCTTTGCACCTATCTCTGCAAATCTCTATTCTAAGAATTTTCTCAACTGGACTCAAATCATTCATCTCAAATTTAGATGATAATGTCATTTTTAACCTTTTCACAACATCCATGCTTCTACTGGCTATGAGCATATCGTCTACATACAATAATAGGTACAAAACATCCTTTTCATCTACATCATTGATGTAGACACAAGAATCATGTTCACATCTACTGAAATCCAAGCTCAAGACAAAGCTATTAAACCTTCGATACTACTAACGAGGGGATTGTTTCAAGCCAAACAAAGACTTCCTGAGTAAACACATCTTTTCTTCCAGTCCCATCTTCATGAAACCATCTGGCTGCTTCATGTAGATTCTTTCCTCCAAAGTCCCATGAAGGAAGGCCATCTTCATATCCATCTATTCAATTTCATGTTATGCTGTGCCACCAATGACAACAAAACTCAAATAGATGTATGACGTACCACAGAAGAGAATGTTTTTATGTAGTCAATCCCTTCCCTTTGTGAGTATCCCTTTGCTACCAGCCTTGCTTTGAATCTAACTCCATCTTGTTCTGAAGGTGCTTCTTTCTTTATAAACACCAACTTTGAGTTAATAGATCGAGCACCCTTTGGAAGATCCACCAACTACCATGTCTGATTCTTCTCAAGTGATTCTATCTCCTCCATCATGGCCTACATCTATGAATCATGATCCTCACTCTCAATGGCCTCTACATAATTCTCTGAATCTCCATTAGCAGTGATGAGTGCAAAGAGATAACCTCATCAATGCCATATCTGACCGATCTCCTAATAGTATGCTGGGGCTTGTGCAAAGCCACTCCCACTAGCACATCTCTGCCTAACGTCTGTGGCTGCTCCTACACATCTGTCTAAACTGTCGACCCTCCATGCTGATTTTCAATTTGAGATAACTTTTCTGCCTAGCTTCACCTCAACAGGAACACTCCTATAAGTGGATGTAACCTGCATGCCATCATTCTCTGACTGGCCACCACTATTCATCTTTATTTTTTTAGTTCCATCTATCCCAAACCTCCTCAAGATGCTCTTCTCATCAAAGATAACATCCCTGCTGATTACTAACTTCGGTGCCTGAGAATTCCATAGCAGGTACCCCTTGACTCCTTGTGGATACCCTATGTATGCCATCTTTTGAGATTTTGGATCCAATTTGCTCCTCTCGATTGCCTCCACATGTGCATAGGCTGTGCAACCGAAGACTTTTAGATGCCTAAGCTCCACCTTCTTTCCACTCCAGACCTCTTCTGGAATGCCTCCACTCAGCTTATAATGAGAAGACCTATTCATAAGAAAATAAGAAAATGTTAGAGCATCACCCCAAAAGAACTTTGGGAGTGATGTCTGTAGCCTCAAACTTCGTGCCTTCTTGGTCAGTGTCCGATTCATCCTTTCTGTGACACCATTCTACTAGGAAGTCAACCTCATCGTGTAATGGCATTTGAAGCTATTTTCCTCACAGTACCTCCTGAACTCCAAGCTAGTATACTTTTCTCTATTGTCCGACCTCAAACATTTTACCTATCTTCCTGACTCCTTCTCTACTTTAGCTCTCCAGGCACTGAACTGGACAAACACCACTGATTTTTCTTGGATTAGATAAACCCACACCTTTCTTGAAAATCATCAATGAATGTAGCAAAGTATTTTGCCCCACCTCTAATTGACACAGGAGCTGGTCCCCATACATTCGAGTGCAATAAATCAAGCACTCCCTCACTGCACTTGGTACTTCTAGCAAACTTCACCCTATGTTGTTTGCCAAAGATACATGGCTCATAAAGATCTATGCCCTCCTTCTTCAGGACTTGGATCATACCTCTTCTGCTTAGTTCTGTGAGCCCATGGTCACTGATATGACCCATTTGATAGTGTCGCAGCTGATATGAAATTTGCTCCTCTTGTGTCGCTGCTAGCACCTCTGCACTATCATTTATCACTAAGCCTTCCATTTTGTAAAGATTATTGCTCAGTCTTCTACCTCTCATCACCACCAAAGCTTTCTTAGAAATTTTCAAACATCCACTCCCAGTCTGGCTACTAAAAGCATAATCCTGCTCCTCCAAGTAGCCCAAAGAAATCAATTTTTTTTTCAACTATGGTACATGCCTGATATTTGATAATGTACGAATGATCCTATCGTACATCCTCACCCTGATAGAGCCAATTTCAGCTACTTTGCATTGGTGATCATCTCTAAGGCTGACACTTCCATCATCGACCTTCTGATAGATAACACACCACTCTCGATGAGAAGTATAGTGATGCGAGTATGCTGAATCTAATATCCACATAGTATCGCACTCTATGGATCAATTTGATACAACTAGTAGGTCTTCTCCACTGCTCAAAGAAGCTGTATCATCTCCCTTGTTGGCCTTTTTTATTTTGATATCAAAAGGGGACAATCTCCCCTCAGGTGTTCAAGCTGATAACATTTATAACATTTCAATGTCATCTTTCTCTGATCGTAAGACTTTGACCTACCCTTGGATATCTCTCTTATCTTCTCCTTTGACCTTCCCTATCTTTCGTTCACAGCCAAGATCTTAGACTTAGGGTCTCCCTTGTAGATCATCTCCCTTTGCTCATTTAATCTGAGCATACCAACAACCTCTTCATAGTTTAGGATCTCCTTTCCATAAACTAGAGTTATTATGAGACCATCATACGAACCTGGGAGAGAACATAATAGCAGCAATGCTCGATCCTTCTCATCGATCTTCACATCCAAACTCATCACCTCAGAATACACCTGATTGAACCTTTGGATATGCATAATAAGATCTTCACGTTCGGGCATCCTCAGATTGTACAGCTATTTCTTCAACCATAGCTTGTTCATCATGTTTTTTCCCATATATGTGTTCTCTAGTCCCTCCCAGAGCCTCTTTGCCGCAGTCTCTGTGCAAACCTCGGGCAAAACCTGATTGGCCAAGCACATTCGGATTGTGCTAAAAGTAATTTTCTCCAACTCTTTCCAATCCTCAGTATTGATCTTTTTTGACCTTTCTTTTGTCAAGATCTTGTAGATTCTCTACTGAACCAACAAGTTCTTTACTCTTTGCTGCCATAGACTAAAGTTTTTCTTACCATCAAACTTCTCAAAATTCACCTTGAATCCACTTGATCCCATGACTTCAAACAAGTCAAGAACAGATTCCTAACACCCTTCACGATCACACACTAGTAAAACTATCCTTCACAGAAGATCTAACTAGCCCTAGATCCTCTTTTAAACTTTTGTATCATCGTTCCTTCATGTAAACAATCTCCACCTCAATCTAGAGATAACCATGAAGCAAACTAGAAGTTTTAGGATAAAACCCGGTGCAATAGATCCTAGATGTAGTAAATCCTAGGTGTCTACCCTCTTTCCATGCAACATTGCTCTGATACAAAATATTGAGAATATGCACTCTTTCCATATGGATTGACGTGGCGGTCGGTGATTAGCCATGCAACAAGAAAGTACTTCTTAGAGATCTCTATGGAAGCATGATCAAATAAATCAAGAAATAGAAAAGAAGAGAAGAAGAGATTTTTGGGAGGAAAGCTTTTATTTAGCACATTTCAGCACTCTTACAACCTTGACCTATTTTCAGTATATATACTTTACAAAGGGTCAAGCCAAAGCTCATAAAAAAACTCCACAAATCCAAACAACCCACGTACATAAAATAATAACTCATGAAAACTGAGCTAGCCCAGTTTCAGACTGAGCCAGCTAACCTACGACTGGGTCGGCTCAGTCTCATACTGAGCTGACCCAGTTGTGTACCATTCCAATCGTCCAAAAATGCTACTTTGTATCTAGATTTTTCTTTGAGACCTAGCCGATCCAGTCCTAGACTGAGTCGACCTAGTTTCCAACTAAGCTGGCTTAGTCTCAGAGTGAGTCGGCCCAGTTTCTGAACTTTACTATTGAGACTGATTCTTCTTCCGACTTGCTTCCATCTTTTCATGATCTATCTTCTCATGTTTTCAAGACTTGGGAGTGCCACTTTTGAGCTCACATGAAATTCATGAATTAGAGATCAGGATTAGGTACAGAATGATTAGAGAATCATTGGATAAGAGTTGTCCACTCATCGATTGATCCATCATCAATAACTATTCAGTAAGGTGGTGAGCCAGTCAGTGGGATCGCACCATCTACTAAAAATCAATTGATCGTGAAGATTTTTGCATCTCTACATAGGAAGTGTAGGGATCCGAGAAAATAATAGGTGCCTAATTTATTTAAAAATAAAATTTCTAAATAAATTGATTATGTCTAATTATAAAATCTAACTAAAAATTTTGATGCTCTACAAAGAAATGCTGGTGTCCAACCCACTAGATCGTATCCTGGACACCCATAGATTGACTAGACCCAACTTCAAGGATTGGCTCTAGAACATCAAAATTATTTTGTGTTTTGAGAAGTTGACTCATGTGTTAGAACAAGACCCTCCATCTTTACTAGCCCGTCCATCCACTGATCACAGGGCGTCTTTAGAGAAGTGGACGGATGATGATAATAAAGCTAGGTATTAGATGTTGGACTCATTGTCTAATGAGCTCCAACACCAACATGAAGACATTAAGACTAGCTGCCAAATGTTGGCTCACCTGTAAGAGTTGTTTGGTAAGCAATGTCACGCAACCAAATATCAAATCACTAGAAGATATTTTAAGTCTCAAATACGTGATGGGTAGTCTGTCCAAGATCGTTGTCTGATGATGATCAAGGACTTAGAAGAGCTTGAGAAACTCGGTGTTAAGTTAGACTAGGATTTATAGATTGATATAGTTCTGCAATCCTTGACTAATGCATATGGGCAGTTCATCATGAATAACCATATGCATAAACTACAGAATACTCTGGCAAAACTTATGAATATGCTGGTTACTGCTGAGCTTTCTATGAAAGGTTCTAAAGGCTTAGTACTTACTATGGAGCGGATTTCTTTCAAGAGAAAGTCTTTTGGAAAGAAGAAGAAGTCCGTGAAGAAGTAGAAGGTGGATGGGGGGAAGAAGAAAAAGGTAGAGTCGAAGAAGAAGGCCGCTGACAAAGAAAAATATTTTTATTGTAACACAGACGATCATTGCAAGTGGAACTACCCCTTGTACCTGGCCAACCTAAAGAACAAGGAGGAGGTAGGTCCTTTTAGAGGTATGCTCATTATAGAATCTAACCTTACAATTTCTTCTACATCCAGTTGGGTGCTTGACTCTAGTTTTAGTGCTCACTTATGCACTTCTATGCAGGATCTTAAGAATGGCAGGAGGCTAAGGGATTGTGAGATGATCCTACGCATTAGAAATGGAGCAAGAGTTGCTATAGTGGCCGTGGAAACCTATCCTCTGCGACTACTGTTAAGATTAGATTTAATTCTTAAAGACTATTTTTATGTGCCTGTAACAAGAAGAATTTGATTTTTATTTCATGTTTAGCATAGGAAGGCTATGTAATTAGTTTTCTTAAGGACCATTGTAATATTCTTTATGAAAGAAATAAAATTGCAAGTGGTTTTCTTATAAATGGTCTTTATCAGTTACATATTGATGTTTCTATTTTTAATATCAAGCAAAATGTGAATGCCATAGGATCAAAATGACCTAGGGATAGTCTAAATGATAGATATCTATGGCACCTTAGGCTAGGTCATATAGCGAAAGATAGAGTTAACAAATTAGAAAAATCTAGACTATTGAGTCTGTTGACTTTCAAGTGATATCCAATTTATGAATCATGCCTTCATGGCAAAATGACCAAGCTTCCTTTTATAGGACATGGGAAAAGGGCCACAGACCTACTTGCCCTAGTACATACTGATGTGTGCGGCCCATTTGATGTGCCGACTAGAGGCAACTATGTCTACTTCATTATCTTTATCGATGATTTATCTCGGTATGGATATGTGTATTTGATGTGACATAAATTTGAAGCTTTTGAAAAGTTCAAAAAATTCAGACATGAAGTAGAAAAGCAAACTGAAAAACCCATTAAGGTTCTTCGATCAGATCGAGGAGGTGAATACCTTAGTCGAGAAATTCTTAGACTATCTTAAGCAAAATGGCATAGTCTCTCAATGGACTCCACCTAGGAACACCTCAACTCAATGGAGTTTTAGAATGGAGAAATCAGGATCCCTATTAGATATGGTCTGATCCATGATGAGCTTCACAGAACCTTCCTGAGTTTTCTTTGGGGACATAGTCTAATTAACTGCTATATATTTACTGAATAGGATTTCTTCTAAAATCATTCCTACCATACCGTATGAGATATGGCATGGTAAGAAACCAAGTCTGAGTCATCTCAGAATTTGAGGTTGTTCGGCTCATGTCAAGAGACAACGGATAGACAAGTTAGAGTATATGTCCTTTAGAGCTTGGTTAATAGGATATCCTAAAGAGTCATTAGGATATTATTTCTACATTTTAGAAGACCACAATGTGATTGTGAGTCGACATGCCATCTTTCTTGAAAAATAGTTTATTCAAGATAGGTGGCATTGGAAAGCAGATTAAGGCTCGAGGAGAAAGTCTCCCAAGAGCAACGAGCTAAGGACCCTATGGAACCAAATCAGATTGAGCCAATACCAATCACTACCTCCTCCACCTCGTAGATCAAAAAAAAATTTTCCATCCTCCTGAAAGGTACTTAGGTACTATTTTAGAGGAAGTAGAGAAAAATATTCCTCATAGGTAAATGGGGTTCATGGTGATGATCCCAAAACCTATGATGAGGTGATATCAGATATCGACTCCAAGAAATGGTTAGAGGCAATGAAGTCAGAAATTGACTCAATGCACTCAAACCAAGTCTGGACCTTGGTAGATCCACCTAGAAGGTATAGTACCTATTGGGTGTAAATGGATCTACAAGAGAAAGATTGGTGCAGATGGAAATGTGGAGACATTCAAAGGCTAGATTAGTGGCAAAAGGGTATAGTCAGCATGAAGGCATTGACTATCAGGATACCTTTTCACCAGTAGCCATGCTAAAATCCATCCAAACATTGCTTGCTGTTGTAGCATATTTTGATTATGAAATATGGCAGAATGGACGTGAAAATGGCATTCTTAAATGGATATCTTGAGGAAGATATCTATATGGAACAGCCGCTAGGTTTCACATCCAGTGATGCTGATCACAAGGTATGCAAGCTGCAAAGGTCCATATATGGACTTAAGCAAGCATCTCGGAGCTGGAATACTCATTTCAATGATGTGATCAAATTATTTGGATTTCATCAAGAATGAGAAGGAACCATGTGTATTCAAAAAGGTCAGTGGGAGCGCTGTTGTCTTTCCTCGTATACTGTACGTGGATGACATCCTCCTTATTGGGAATGATATTCCCATGTTGACCATAGTTAAAATGTGGTTATCTAAAAGAATTCTCTATGAAAGACCTAGGAGAAGCATCCTTTATTCTAGAAATTAAGGTCTATAGAGGATAGACCAAATAGGATGCTAGGGTCTTTCATAGAAGATGTACATAGAGGAAGGTGCTAAAGAGGTTTAGCATGGAAAACTCCAAGAGGGGATTTGGTACCCTTCAGACATGGCATTCATCTCTCCAAGAAGATGTGTCCCTAACACACCTGAGGAGATTGAACGCATGAGCAAGATCCCTTATGCTTCAGCAATAGAGAGCCTCATGTATGCCATGCTTATGTACATGACCTGATATCGCCCATGCTGTGAGTGTCAGGAGTAGATATCAATCGAATCTAGTTGAAGAGCACTAAACTTCTGTGAAATGTATCCTTAAGTACTTGAGAAGGACTAAGGATATGTTCTTGATTTTTGATAATAGAGAACTCTAGGTCTAGGGTTATACAGACTAAGATTTTATGTCTGATATAGATGATCGAAAGTCGACATCTAGTAGTCTGTTTGGGTGTAATAGTGGTGCTGTCAGCTGAAAAAGTTTCAAGCAGATTATAATATTAGATTCCACCAAAGAAGCAGATTACATCGTTCCATTGGAAGCTACAAAGAAGGCATTTTGGTACAAAAAATTCATCACAGAACTTGGAGTGATGCCATCAGATGTTGTCCCTCTGTACTGCGACAATAATGGCGCCATAGCCCTAGCTAAGGAGCTGAGGTCTCATCAGAAATTCAAGCACATCGAGTGATGATTCCACCTCATCCGTGATTACCTCAAGAAGGATTACGTCGAGGTCAAGAGAGTCAACTTTGCAAACAATGCGGCAGATCCACTGACGAAGCCTTTAGGCTAGCAGAAGATCAAAGCCCAGCTTGAGAAGATGGGACTTAGATTTGTAGATAATTGGCTTTAGATTAAGTGGGAGTTTGTTAGATAAGTGCCCTAGAAGCCAGAATTGGCTGAACACTTGTAATACACTTCTAAGAGGCAAAATTTTATAATTTTGATTTATAAATTAATAAAAATATTATTTTCTATCATAGTGTGTATTTAAAGTGTCTGTGATACATCCTTTGAGTTAATGGTAATGATAATTCATATTTTCAAAGAGTTGAAAATTTAAGACATGAATTTTCATTAATTAACTCATAAACTGCTTCCTGACCATAGGATCATCATGAGGATGGTGATTGATCTGGAAGGTTGGTGTACGATCGCTTTCTTTGAGTAGATGAGTCTTGAGTCTATGGTGTGGAGACACCAGAGTGAGAGTATAAGGTACTCGTTAGAGAACGAGGGCACTGAGCGTGACCACCTCAAGCATTCATAAGAAAGTCTACCTTCTCATCGATGACTGGCTCGATGTTGCAGTAGTGTGTCTGGTTCTTTAACCTAAGGTGCATCGGTAATTCACCTTGAGGATATGGTAGTTTGACTACATCATAACTCAATCTCCTAATCATTCGAAATCCTGAGGTGTATGTTGGCTATTGTACATTCATTGTAGAAACTGGATTGTACCAATAAGGGATCTATCTACCTCGGTAGATGAGGAGTAGCCCTACGATGATCATGAGAATCGAGTCCATAAGCCCATGGCCATGGTAGAGTAAAGATGATAGAAAGAGTTTCTATAAGAGTTTCATAGAGGACTCAAATTGAATGATTAATGATGAAAATTATGTTCCAAAGCCAATCATCAGCCTATTGACGGTTGAGATATTGTAATTGATTTATTAATTAATAAAAATTTTTGGACATCTTTTTCATCATAAGTTTACATCTTCTAATGAACTCCATTGTTGTGATGATGTCCTTAGGACTATTTAGTTTTGATAAAGAGAGGATTTATTAATTAGTCCTTAAATTTGTTCATGGCCAAATGATAGGATGTTAATTAGGATGATATCATCTATCGAGCATAGGTCGCCATATGCCATATAGGTTGGTTGTCCTCTTAACCAAGGAGTGTGGGGATACTAGTATGGCATATAGATGAGATATATGGATACATCATCATTGAACATGATCAACTCTAGAGCATTCTACTATCAAAAATGTCTCTAAAGGCCTATCTTCCGATAGGCCAAGAAATTTCTCTCTCTAAGAAAGATTATCCAACAACTCCTGAAGAGAGAGAGTGTATGAGTAGAATCCCATATGCTTCGACAGTGGGATCTATTATGTATGCAATGACATGTACAAGATCAGATATGGCATACTCACTAAGAGTACTGAGTAGATACCAGTCTGACCCCGGAGAAAAATACTAGAAGGTGGTTAAAACTTGAAGGAAAAAATCCTATTTTTTGGATCAAATTCGTTTAGATCTGATTAGATCAAGATGGATAGTTTAAATTTTTTTCTCTTAGATCCAAATTAGATCTGAGACTCTTCAGATCTAATAAAATAAAATAAAATAAATTTAATTTAATTTAATTTAATTGTACCTTTGTTATGGGTAATCCAATTATCCTATGATGATCCAGATGTTTGCTTGAGGTTCTAGATGTAGCCATGCAAGCGCCTGGCCTCTACCGATATCTGCTCAGGTAAAATTTGGAGATCCTCTCCTTCTCAATCAATCTTCCAAAAATTAGATCTGGATCTGATCTTGAAGGTCTTCAAAATGGCTTCTGAAGATTAGCCATTATCTCTTGCAGTAGTGCTGCTTTCTTCCTTTCCTGTTGCCTTTCTCTTGCTCGGATCGCACCAAACTCGCATCCAAAAACTCATGGACATGGATAGGAGAGAGAGGACCTGAAGGTGGCATGGAGAGGGAGGGAGAGAAGCCTTGTGGCATGGGCAAATGATAGAACCTCTTGATTCTAGGCGTAGATAGGGTTTATATAGACCTTGCTACGCCATGCAGTGCCACATCATCCAAGCCAATCACGGCTCTTTGTATAATCAGATCTAAATCTGATTGGTGGTATGGTATCATCTAATTCAATCAATTTAGAGTCCCTTATAAACCTCCTTAGGTGGTGCCAAGACTGGTCAAAGAGGACTCTTTGGCACCACCCAAGTTGAAACCATGAAGCAACCTGGAGTCCCATCTGTCTCAAATTTATCTCATAAATTAAGACAATCCTTTTCTGACTTGGACAAGCTCCAGCCAGACCAAGTAAAGATTCCTGAGTGAGTCCAAACACATTTGGCTTAATCGAGACAAGCTTTAATTATTGTTGAAGAAGAATATTAGGCTCAATCATGTGCTAACATGATTTCCTTGAACCTAATCGAATCTTATTCAAATCAATTGAACTAGATTAGTCCAATTGATGATATCCAGATTCAAACCCTTATTTGTGTGATCTAGTTAGATTTAGTTCCATATGGTAATGCGATACATCATGATCTTTATCATTGACATCATCAAAACACCTTCCGATGGATCAAAATTTTTTTGATTCAGATAACTAGTATGATCGATCATCCAAATCATTCTAATTGCTCCCAAAATCCACCAATGACACCTAGCAGCATATGGTGGCAACGCATCAGAACTAAAAATGAATCTCTTGGTGCAGTTACCTCTATGATTAATTTCCTCTATCTTGAGCTATGATCGGAATAGGGTTAAGGTGATCTCATCAAACCCTAATTTCCGTCATATGAATTAATCATTTGATTCAAGTCTAATGTGAAAACCATAATTGAAACTCTTTCTATTATTTCACTCTGCCATGGCCATGGGCTTATGGACTTGATTCTCATGATCATCATAGGGTTGCTCCTCATCTACTGAGGTAGATAGATCCGCTATCGATGCAATCCAATTCTGATAATGAACATGCTATAACCAACATACAATTGAAGAGAAATCCTGATTTTCCGGATTAGGTTCGTTCAGATCTGATTGGATCAAGAGGCATATTTCAAAAATCACCTTTTAGATCCCAATCAGATCTGATTTTATGATCTGATAAATAAGAAAATAAAATTAAATTAATTTTGAATTAATTTTACCTTGATTCTGGGTAATCTGATTACCCATTGATGATCCTGCCGAAGCCCTGAGGTTCTGGATCTAGCCATGCAAGCGCCTGGCCTCTACCAATATCCACTCAGGCTAGATCTAGAGATCTTCTCCTTCTCTTTTTTTTCTCTAAAAATTAGATCTGGATCTAATTTGGAGAATCTTCAAAACTTCTTCTGAAGATCATCCGTCGTCTTTGCAGCAGTGCTGCCTTCTTCCTTTTTCGTCAGCCTTTCCTTGTCTGACTCGCACTAATCTGAAAGCCCAACTTCCTTGGGCATGGAGAGGAGGGAGAGGGCCAGATGGTGGCATGGAGAAGGGAGAGGGGTAGCCTTGGGGCATGGCTTGGAAGAGGAGTTCTCAAAAGTGCGCACAGATAGGGTCTTTTTATAGACTCTATTGCGCCATGCAGTGCTGCATCACCCCGGCCAATCACGTTGCTTCGTGCAATCAGATCTAAATTTGATTGGTGGGATGACATCACCTGACCCAATCAAATGAGAGATCCATAGGTTCATTCTTAGATGGTGCTTAAGACTGGTCAATGTAGAAACCCAAGGGCCACCTAAGTAGAAACCAAAAAGCAACCTGAAGTCCCATCCGTGTGGGACTCCAACGTCCCTATCCATGGGTGCATGCCATCCTAGGCATGCACCCCCTTCTTTCCAATTTTTAGAGAGGGGACAAGCCCCTATCTGCTCTCCAATAAGTGCATGACACACGAGCAGATGTCCAAGAGTCAAAGGTCAATGTTTGACCAAGTCAAAGTATAAGAATTAGTAGGTGACGGAAAATGGCAAGTATTGTCTCAAATTTATCTCATAAATTAAGACAACCTTTTTCTAACTTGGACAAGCTTCAGTCAGACCAGGTAAAGGTACCTAAGTAAGCATAAACTCATTTGACTCAATCGAGACAACTTTTAAGATAGAAAAAGGAGAACGTTAGGCTCAATCATGTGCTAGCATGATTTTCTTGAACCTAATTGAATCTTATTCAAATCAATTGAACTGGATTAGTCCAATTGATGATATCCAGATCCAAACCCTTGTTTGTATGATCCAATTAGGTTCAGCTCTATATGATAGTGGGATATGTCATGATCTCCATCATCGACATCATCGAAACTCCTTTCGATGGATCAAAATTCTTCTGATTCAAACAACTTAGAATGATCGATCATCTAAATCATTCTAATTGCTCCCAAAATCCACCAATGACACCTAGCAGCATATGGTGGCAACCCATCAAAACTAAAAATGAACCTCTTGGTGCAGCTACTTGTGTGATTAAGTTCTTCTATCTTGAGCTCCGATCAGATTAGGGTTAAGGTGAACTCGTCAAACCCTAATTTCTATCATATGATTTAATCATTCGATTCAAGTCTGATGTGAAAACCTTAATAGAAACTCTTTCTATTATTTCACTCTCTACCATGGCCATGGGCTTATGGACTTGATTCTCATGATCATCATAGGGCTGCTCCTCATCCACCGAGGTAGATAGATTCCATCTTGGTGCAATCCAATTCCTACAATGAACATGCTATAGCCAACATACACCTCAGGATTCCGAATGGCTAGGAGATCGAGTCATGGTGTAGTCAAACTATAACACCCTCAAGGTGAACTACCGATGCACCTTAGGTCAAAGAACTAGACACACCACTACAGCATCGAGTCAGTCATCGATGAGAAGGTAGACTTTCTTATGACTACTCGAGGTGGTCATGCTCAGTGCCCTCGTTCTCTAATGAGTACCTGTACTCTCGCTCTGGTGTCTCTACACCATAGACTTAAGACTCATCTACTACAAAGAAGCAATTGTACACTAACCTTCTGGATCAATCACCATCCTCATGATGATCCTACGGTCAGGAGCATTTTATGAGTTAATAAATGAAAATTCATGTCTTAAATTTTTAACTCTTGAAAATATGAATTATCATTACCATTAACTCAAGGAATGTGTCATAGACACTAAATACACTTATGTGGTAGAAAATAATCTATTTTATTATTTATAGTCAAAATTATAATTTTGTCCTTAGAAATGTATTACAAGTGTCAGCCAATTCTGGCTTCTTGGGCACACATATCTAACAGATACACCTCAGGATTTTGAATGGCTAGGAGATTGAGTTATGGTATAGTCAAACTATAACACCCTCAAGGTGAACTATCGATGTATCTCAGGTCAAAAAACCAAACATACCACTATAGCTTCGAGCCAGTCATTGATGAGAAGGTAGACTTTCCTCATGACTGCTCGAGGTGGTCACGCTCCGTGCCCTCATTCTCTAATGAGTACCTATACTTTTGCTTCAGTGTCTCTACATCATAGACATAAGACTTATCTACTCTGAAGAAGCGATCGTACACCAACCTTCTATATCAATCACCATCCTCATGATGATCCTATGGTCGAGAGCATTTTACGAGTTAATAATAAAAATTCATGTCATAAATTTTCAACTCTTGAAAATATGAACGATCGTTACCATTAACTCAAGGGATGTATCATAGACACTTTCAAATACACATTGCGATAGAAAATAATTTATTTTATTATTTATAATTAAAATTAAAATTTTATCCTTAGATGTGTATTACAAGTGTCAGACAATTTTGGCTTCTAGAGCACACATATTTAACAAACTCCCACTTGACCTAAAGTCAATTGGGTACAAATCTAAGTCCCATCTTCTCAAGATGGGTTTCAATCTTCTATTGGCCCAACGGCTTTATGAGTGGGTCTGCTGCATTGTATGCAGAGTCGAATCTCTTAATCTCGACATAACCTTTCCCGAGGTAATCATGGATGAGATGGTACCACCGCTCGATGTGCTTGGATTTTTGATGAGATCTTGGCTCCTTAGCAAGGGCTATGGTGCCATTATTGTCGCAGTACAGTGGAATGGCATCCGATGGCATCACTCCGATCTTTACAGTGAATTTCTTATACCAGAATGCCTCCTTCATAGTTTCTGATGTAGTGATGTATTCTACTTTCATGATGGAATCTGCTATCACTGACTACTTGAAACTTTTTCAACTGACACCACCACCATTACACACAAATAGATTCCTAGATGTCAACTTTCGATCATCTATATCAGACATAAAATCCGAGTCTATACATCCCTAGAATTGGAGTTCTCCATTACCAAAAACCAATAATATATCCTTAGTTCTTCTCAAGTACTTAAGGATATATTTCGTAGAAGTCCAGTGTTTTTCACTTAGATTCGACTGATATCTGCTCGTGGCACTCACAGCATGGGCTATATTAGGTCGTGTACATAACATGGCATACATGAGGCTCCCTATTGTTGAAGCATAAGAGATCTTGCTCATGCATTCAATCTCCTCTGGTGTATTGGGACACATTTTCTTGGAGAGATGAATGCCATATCTGAAGGGTACTAATCCCCTCTTGGAATTTTCCATGCTAAACCTCTTTAATACTTCCTCTATGTGCATTTTCTATGAAAGACCTAGCATCCTATTTGGTCTGTCTCTATAGACTTTGATTCATAGATTGAAGGATGCTTCTCTTAGGTCTTTCATGGACAATTCTTTAGATAACCACATTTTAATTATGGTCAACATGGGAATATCATTTCCAATAAGAAGGATATCATCCATGTACAGTACGAGAAAGACAATAGCACCTCCGCTGATCTTTTTGAAAATACATGATTCCTCCTCATTTTTGATGAAACTAAATAACTTGATCACATCATTAAAACGAGTATTCCAACTCCGAGATACTTGCTTAAATCCATATATGGATCTTGGCAACTTGCATACTTTGTGATCAGCATCACTAGATGTGCAACCTAATGGCTATTCCATATAGATATCATCCTCACGGTGTCCATTTAGGAATGTCATTTTCACGTTCATTTGCCATATTTCATAATCAAAATAGGCTGGGACACTCACACTTGAGGGGTTATACATCCTTTGTTAGATATATGTGCCCTAGAAGCCAGAATTGGCTGACACTTGTAATACACTTCTAGGGGCAAAATTATAATTTTGACTATAATTAATGAAATGGGTTATTTTCTATCACACATGTGTATTTAGTGTCTGTGATACATCCTTTGAGTTAATGGTAATGATAATTCATATTTTCAAGAGTTGAAAATTTAAGACATGAATAATCATTATTAACTCATAAACAGCTCCCGACCATAGGATCATCACGAGGATGGTGATTGATCCGGAAGGTTGGTGTACGATCGCTTCTCTTTAGTAGATGAGTCTTGAGTCTACGGTGTGGAGACACCGGAGCGAGAGTACAGGTACTCGTTAGAGAACGAGGGCACTGAGCGTGACCACCTCGAGTAGTCATTAGGAAGTCTACCTTCTCGTCAATGACTGACTCGATGCTGCAGTAGTGTGTCTGGTTCTTTGACCTGAGATGCATCGGCAGTTCACCTTGAGGGTGTTATAGTTTGACTACACCATTACTCGGTCTCCTAGCCATATGGAACCCTGAGGTGTATGTTGGCTATAGCATGTTCATTGTAGGAACTGGATTGCATCAAGATGGGATCTATCTACCTCGGTGGTAGAGGAGTAGCCCTATGATGATCATGAGAATCAAGTCCAGAAATCCATGGCCATGGTAGAGTGAAATAATAGAAAGAGTTTCTATTTAGATTTTCACATTGGACTCGAATCGAATGATTACATCATATGACAGAGACTAGGGTTTGACGAGTTCACCTTAACCCTAATCTGATCGGGGCTCAAGATAGAAGAACTTAATCACACAGGTAGCTGCACCAAGAGGTTCGCATTCAGCTCTGATGGGTTGCCACCATATACTGCTAGGTGTCACTGGTGGATTTTGGGAGCAATTAGAATGATTTAGATGATCGATCATTCTAGCTGTTCGAATCAGAAGAGTTCTGATCCATCGAAAGGAGTTTCGATGATGTCTATGATAGAGATCATGACATATCCCATTACCATACAGAACTGAACCTAACTGGGTCACACAAACAAGGGTTTGAATCTGGTGATCATCAATTGAACTGATCTAGTTCAATTGATCTGAATGAGATTCAATTAGGTTCAAGGAAATCGTGCTAGCACTCGATTGAACCTAACGTTCTTCTTTTACTATCATAAATAAGTTGTCCTGACTGAGCCAAAGGAGTTTGTGCTCAATCAGAGGCCTTCATATGGTCTGACTGGAGGTTGTCCAAGTCAGAATAGGTTGTCTTATTTGTAAGACATTACCTGCCATTTTTGGTCACCTGCCATTTCTTGTTCTTTGACTTTGGTCAAAAGTCTACCTTTGACTGGTCAAACGTTGACCATTGACCCTTTGACTTTTGACCACATGTCATGCACCTATTGGAGAGCTGGTGGGGGCCTGTCCCCCTGCCAGAACCTGGCAAGGAGAAGGGCGCACGCCAAGGGTGGCGTGAGCCCAAGTAGGAGGCGCCTAGGAGTCCTTGTTGGACAAGGACTCCACCTCCCTTTTGGATTCCAATCAGAGTTCTACTAAGAATCCAGTTTGACTGGTCTTAGGCGCCCTCTAAGGAGGAATCCAGGGGTCTCTATTCCAACCAATCAGATTTAGATCTGATTTCACAAAGGGTTGTGATTGGTTGAGAGGAAGAGGAGTTGGATCACAAGAGGTCTATAAATAAGACCCTGCGCCCAACCCTAATTCCAATGCTATTAGATACGCCCCAAGGCTGCCTCTCCCCTCCTTCTCCATGCCATAGTCTCTTCTCCTCTTGCTCTCCACGTCCAAAAGGTGTTTTGGACTTAGTTTGGTGCGATTCAGATCAAGGAAAGGCGATCAAAAGCAAGAAGGCTGCGCTGCTGCAAAAGGACGACTGCAGATCTTCAAAAGAGTTTTGAAGATCCTCCAGATCAGATCCAGATCTGATTTTTGGAGGTGTGATAGAGAAGAAGAGGATCTCCAGATCCAACCCGAGTGGATACCGGTAGAGGCCAGGCGCTTGCGTGGCTAAGATCCAGAACCTTCCGCTGCAATCAGGATCATCTACAGGGTAATAGGATTACCCAAATCAGGTAAATTGAAATTTGATTTAATTTATCTTATTTTATTTTATTTATTAAAATAATAAGAATCAGATCTGAAACATATCAAGATCTGATTGAGATCAAGAGAAAATTTTTGAAATATATCTCTTGATCTAATCAGATCTGGACGAACCTGGACCGGGAAATCAGGATTTCCCTTCAACTGGTATCAGAGCCATGGTTCTAAATTGTTTAGATCTGATTTTAATTTTATTTTAATTAGAAAATAAAGTGATTTCAGATGTCACATGAGATGTGATCAGATCTGAAATCAGAAAAATTAAAATTAAATGATTTGGATCTAAGAACATGAAGATATGCATGACTAGTTCTAGAATAGAATAGTTCTATAGAATAGTTTTGCATGTCTTTGATTTAATCTGATTAAATCATATTTTAGATCTTCTTATTTACTATTTTCTGATATTATAAGTGTTATAATAACATCTGATAAACAGCAAATAAAAATTATTTAATTTTAAATATCATATGAGATATGATAGATGCATGACTAGACTAGTTGTAGAATAGTTCTACATAATTGTCTAGATTAGAATTTATTTTGATTAGATCAATTTAAATCTAATTTTTTAGATTATTATGTGATAATTTAGATCTGAAAACATGCATGATTTGATACATGAGATGTATGCAAAATATGCCTTGATTAGATCTAAATTTGTATATGAGATATATGATATAGATCTATAACTGTTTTGTAGATTTACATGTTCCTGATTAAGGCGTTCCTCTTGGCCGTCCGGTCATAAGAACGAAGAAGGGTTTAAAGGCCCTCTCTTCCCATTCGATGGGGTGTTCTTATGACGTGTAGGGGTGCTGCGTGTTCGTCCTTAATCAGAAACCCAAAACTTACTTTCTGCAAAACCCTAGATCCTGAAACCCTAGGATTTATTGTGCATATTTTGTTTATGAACCCAACTTAATTAAGAATTAAGTTTATGGAATATTAATTAGGTCTAAAATTGAGAATTTCAGATCTAAGACATATTCATAATACTGGGTTCGGGCTTGGGTAGCTCAATTAGGTCTAAGCGGTTGATCAAACCGAATCAAGAGTTGGTTAGATGGGATCAACAATGCTTAAATTGACCAGCCTAATAGGATTAAGTCTGGGTCAAGATCGAGTCACGATCAAGCAAGACCTAATTAGGCTCAGAGGTTAGAGTCTGGATTGTAGGCTAACCCAATTGGTTCTGACTCAACAATTTGGTGTCTAAGGTAAGTTTGGCACAGACGACCGACTGGTTTTTAATTGGAAGCTACTCGACCTGAATGCGTTCTTGTGCGAGTTAACGGCATATTCCTTCCACCGGTCTCACTTACCTGGCCATATCTGTTGACACAGTTCTGATCTGAGGTGGTCAATAATCCGAGCTGACCCATGCCACTAGGTTAGTCATAATTGTTATGACTAAGCCAAGTCTAGTTTAATGAGACCTGAATCAATTCTCCCTAAGAAAAGATTAAGTCCGAGGTCTTCCACCATTGTAGACGTGCGGGCCCTTCCCGGGGTTGATTGTTCTCGGCTGGATACAGTGGCTCAGTTGCACCGGGAAGACGCAACCATGTCTATTAGGCATTGGATGCTATGGGCTGGAGGATGAGTTGGGCTCAATATTCCGGATACGGTGAGAGACCCAATTAGGAACCCAGTCTATGCAAATGGTGGGTCTGACTTAACTAAGGAGTGGATCAATATTCCGGATACGGTGAGATTCATGAATTAGAGACCAAGTTTGGGTGCACCATGATTAGAGAATCATTGAACAAGAGTTGTTCACTCATTGGCTAACCCATCACCAATAACTGTTAGGTGAGGTGATGAGTCAGTTGGTGAGACCGCACCACCCACTAGAAATCATCAATCGCGGAGATTTTCGCATCTCTACAGAGGGAGTGTAGGGATCCGAGAAAATAGTGGGAGCTAATTTGTTTAAAAATAAAATCCCTAAACAAATTGGTCAAGTCAAAATTACAGTATCTAACTAGAATCTTTGACTCTCTACAGGAAAATGTCTGCGTCCAACCCACTGGCACGTATCCTAGACACACATAGACTGACTGGACCCAATTATAAAGATTGGCTCAGGAACTACAAAATTGTTTTGGGTTCAGAGAAGTTAACACATGTTTTGGACCAGGACCCTCCCACCTTACCAGCTCGTCCATCCACTGAACAGAGAGAGCGTCTCTGGAAAAATGGATTGACGAAGACAATAAGGCCAGATACTACATGTTGGGCTCGATGTCTGATGAGCTCCAGCGCCAACATGAAGATATCGGGACTGCTCGCCAAATGTTGGCTCACCTGCAGGAGATGTTTGGTGAACAGAGTCGCGCAGCCAAATATCAAGTCACGAAAATGACTTTTTAAGGCTAAGATGCGTGATGGGCAGTCAGTCCAAGATCACTGTCTGACAATGATCAAGGACATGGAAGAGCTTGAGAAGCTCGGTGTGAAGTTGGACTTGGATTTGCAGAACGATATTATTCTGCAATCCTTGACTGATGCATATGGGCAATTCATCATGAATTACCACATGCATAAACTTCAAAATTCCTTGGCCGAGTTGATGAATATGCTGGTTACCGCTGAGCTTTCTATGAAAGGTTCTAAAGGCTCAGTTCTTGCTATGGAACGGACTTCTTCCAAAAGAAAGTCTTATGGAAAGAAAAAGAAGTCTGTGAAAAAGCAAAAGGTAGAAGGATCAAAGAAGAAGAAGGCAGAACCGAAGAAGAAGGTCGATGGCAAAGGAAAGTGTTTCCATTGCAACAGCGACGGCCATTGGAAGCGGAACTGCCCTACTTACCTGGCCACCCTGAAAGAACAAGAAGGAAGGTCCTTCTGGAGGTATGCTCGTTATTGAGTCTAACCTTACGGTTTCTATCCAGTTGGGTGCTTGACTCTGAGTGCTCATCTACTTCTATGTGAGGATAGCAGGAGGCTGAGGGATGGAGACATGATCCTACGCGTCGGTAATGGAGCAAGAGTTGCTGCAAACCGCGATTACCATCTGGTTTAGACTTAGTTTTAAAAGACTGTTATTATGTGCCTGCAGCTAGCAGGAATTTGATTTCTGTTTCATGCTTAGGAAGGTTACATTCTTTAATAGCAAATGGTTTCAATGATCAGTTGATATAACAAATATTGGAGAAAAATAGGGCAATAGATTATTGAGTCCATTGACTTTTGAGTCATATCCAACTTGTGAATCTTGTCTTCAAGGCAAAATGACTAAACTCCCTTTTGTTGGACATGGGGAGAGGGCCACAGATCTCCTTGCCCTAGTACATACTGATGTGTGCGGCCCATTCGATGTGCCGGCTAGAGGCAATTTTGTCTACTTCATTACCTTTACCGATGATCTGTCTAGGTATGGGTATGTGTATCTTATGAGACACAAAGTCTGAAGCCTTTGAAAAGTTCAAAGAATTCAGACATGAAGTAGAAAAACAAACTGGAAAACCCATTAAGGTTCTTCGATCAGATCGAGGAGGTGAATACCTTAGCCGGGAATTCCTAGACTATCTTAAGGAAAATGGCATAGTCTCTCAATGGACTCCACCAGGAACACCTCAACTCAACGGGGTTTCAGAACGGAGAAATCGGACTCTATTGGATATGGTTCGATCCATGATGAGCTTCACAGACCTCCCAGATTTTCTTTGGGGACATTCATTATTAACTTCAATCTATTTACTGAATAGGGTTCCCTCTAAAACCGTTCCTACCACACCGTATGAGATATGGCACGGTAAGAAACCAAGTCTGAGTCATCTCAGAATTTGGGGTTGTCCGGCTTATGTCAAAAGACAACAAGCGGACAAGTTAGAGTTTAGGTCCTTTAGAGCTCGATTCATAGGATATCCTAAAGAGTCATTAGGATACTATTTCTACATTCCAGAAGACCACAATGTGATTGTGAGTCGACATGCCATATTTCTTGAAAAATAGTTTATTCAAGATAGTGGCATTGGAAAGCAGATTAAGCTTGATGAGAAAGTCTCACAAGCAGAACGAGCTAAGGACCAAGTGGAACCAAATCAGGTTGAGCCAATAAGAACACTACCTCCTCCACCTCGTAGATCGGAAAGAGTTTCCCGTCCCCCTGAAAGATACTTAGGTATTATTTCAGAGGACGTAGAGGAAATGTTCCTCATAGGTAATGGTGCTCATGGTGATGATCCCAAAACCTACAACGAGGCGATATCAGATATCGACTCCGAGAAATGGCTTGAGGCAATGAAGTCAGAGATCGACTCGATGCACTCAAACCAAGTCTGGACCTTGGTAGATCCACCAGAAGGTATAGTACCTATTGGGTGTAAATGGATCTTCAAGAGAAAGATTGGTGCAGATGGGAATGTGGAGACATTCAAGGCTAGACTGGTGGCAAAAGGTTATAGTCAACGTGAAGGCATTGACTATCAGGATACCTTTTCCCCGGTAGCTATGCTAAAATCCATCCGCACATTGCTTGCTGTTGCAGCCTATTTCGATTATGAAATATGGCAAATGGACGTGAAAACGGCATTCCTAAATGGATATCTTGAGGAAGATATCTATATGGAACAGCCGCTAGGTTTCACATCCAGTGATACTGATCACAAGGTTTGCAAGCTGCAAAGGTCCATATATGGACTTAAGCAAGCATCTCGGAGCTGGAACACTCGTTTCAATGATGTGATCAAAAAGTTTGGTTTCATCAAAAATGAAGAGGAACCATGTGTTTTCAAAAGGGTCAGTGGGAGCGCTGTTGTCTTCCTCGTATTGTACGTGGATGACATCCTCCTTATTGGGAATGATATTCCCATGTTGACATCAGTCAAGATGTGGTTGTCTAAGGAATTCTCCATGAAAGACCTAGGTGAAGCATCCTTTATTCTAGGAATTAAGGTCTATAGGGATAGACCGAATAGGATGCTAGGACTTTCACAGAAAATGTACATAGAGGAAGTACTAAAGAGGTTTAGTATGGAAAACTCTAAGAGGGGATTAATACCCTTCAGACATGGTATTCATCTTTCCAAGAAGATGTGCCCCAGCACACCTGAGGAAATAGAACGCATGAGCAAGATCCCTTATGCTTCTGCAATAGGGAGCCTCATGTATGCCATGCTATGTACACGACCTGATATAGCCCATGCTGTGAGTGTCACAAGCAGATATCAGTCAAATCCAGGTGAAGAACACTGGACTTCTGTGAAATGTATCCTTAAGTACTTGAGAAGAACTAAGGATATGATGTTGGTCTTTGGTAATGGAGAACTCCAAGTTCAGGGATACACAGACTCGGACTTCATGTCCGATATAGATGATCGAAAGTCGACATCTGGCAAGACTGTTTGTGCTGGAAGAGTTCCAAGCAAACTGGATAGATACCATCTCATCCGCGATTACCTTGAGAAAGGTTACGTTGAGGTCAAGAGAGTCAACTCCACAGATAATGTGGCAGACCCACTTACAAAGCCGTTGGGCCAGCAGAAGATCGAAGCCCACCTTGAGAAGATGGGACTTAGACTTGTAGCCAATTGGCTTTAGGACAAGTGGGAGATTGTTAGATATATGTGCCCTAGAAGCCAGAATTGGCTGACACTTGTAATACACTTCTAGGGGCAAAATTATAATTTTGACTATAATTAATGAAATGGGTTATTTTCTATCACACATGTGTATTTAGTGTCTGTGATACATCCTTTGAGTTAATGGTAATGATAATTCATATTTTCAAGAGTTGAAAATTTAAGACATGAATAATCATTATTAACTCATAAACAGCTCCCGACCATAGGATCATCACGAGGATGGTGATTGATCCGGAAGGTTGGTGTACGATCGCTTCTCTTTAGTAGATGAGTCTTGAGTCTACGGTGTGGAGACACCGGAGCGAGAGTACAGGTACTCGTTAGAGAACGAGGGCACTGAGCGTGACCACCTCGAGTAGTCATTAGGAAGTCTACCTTCTCGTCAATGACTGACTCGATGCTGCAGTAGTGTGTCTGGTTCTTTGACCTGAGATGCATCGGCAGTTCACCTTGAGGGTGTTATAGTTTGACTACACCATTACTCGGTCTCCTAGCCATATGGAACCCTGAGGTGTATGTTGGCTATAGCATGTTCATTGTAGGAACTGGATTGCATCAAGATGGGATCTATCTACCTCGGTGGTAGAGGAGTAGCCCTATGATGATCATGAGAATCAAGTCCAGAAATCCCATGGCCATGGTAGAGTGAAATAATAGAAAGAGTTTCTATTTAGATTTTCACATTGGACTCGAATCGAATGATTACATCATATGACAGAGACTAGGGTTTGACGAGTTCACCTTAACCCTAATCTGATCGGGGCTCAAGATAGAAGAACTTAATCACACAGGTAGCTGCACCAAGAGGTTCGCATTCAGCTCTGATGGGTTGCCACCATATACTGCTAGGTGTCACTGGTGGATTTTGGGAGCAATTAGAATGATTTAGATGATCGATCATTCTAGCTGTTCGAATCAGAAGAGTTCTGATCCATCGAAAGGAGTTTCGATGATGTCTATGATAGAGATCATGACATATCCCATTACCATACAGAACTGAACCTAACTGGGTCACACAAACAAGGGTTTGAATCTGGTGATCATCAATTGAACTGATCTAGTTCAATTGATCTGAATGAGATTCAATTAGGTTCAAGGAAATCGTGCTAGCACTCGATTGAACCTAACGTTCTTCTTTTACTATCATAAATAAGTTGTCCTGACTGAGCCAAAGGAGTTTGTGCTCAATCAGAGGCCTTCATATGGTCTGACTGGAGGTTGTCCAAGTCAGAATAGGTTGTCTTATTTGTAAGACATTACCTGCCATTTTTGGTCACCTGCCATTTCTTGTTCTTTGACTTTGGTCAAAAGTCTACCTTTGACTGGTCAAACGTTGACCATTGACCCTTTGACTTTTGACCACATGTCATGCACCTATTGGAGAGCTGGTGGGGGCCTGTCCCCCTGCCAGAACCTGGCAAGGAGAAGGGCGCACGCCAAGGGTGGCGTGAGCCCAAGTAGGAGGCGCCTAGGAGTCCTTGTTGGACAAGGACTCCACCTCCCTTTTGGATTCCAATCAGAGTTCTACTAAGAATCCAGTTTGACTGGTCTTAGGCGCCCTCTAAGGAGGAATCCAGGGGTCTCTATTCCAACCAATCAGATTTAGATCTGATTTCACAAAGGGTTGTGATTGGTTGAGAGGAAGAGGAGTTGGATCACAAGAGGTCTATAAATAAGACCCTGCGCCCAACCCTAATTCCAATGCTATTAGATACGCCCCAAGGCTGCCTCTCCCCTCCTTCTCCATGCCATAGTCTCTTCTCCTCCTTGCTCTCCACGTCCAAAAGGTGTTTTGGACTTAGTTTGGTGCGATTCAGATCAAGGAAAGGCGATCAAAAGCAAGAAGGCTGCGCTGCTGCAAAAGGACGACTGCAGATCTTCAAAAGAGTTTTGAAGATCCTCCAGATCAGATCCAGATCTGATTTTTGGAGGTGTGATAGAGAAGAAGAGGATCTCCAGATCCAACCCGAGTGGATACCGGTAGAGGCCAGGCGCTTGCGTGGCTAAGATCCAGAACCTTCCGCTGCAATCAGGATCATCTACAGGGTATAATAGGATTACCCAAATCAGGTAAATTAAATTTGATTTAATTTATCTTTATTTTATTTTATTTAAAATAATAAGAATCAGATCTGAAAATAAGATCAAGATCTGATTGAGATCAAGAGAAAATTTTTGAAATATATCTCTTGATCTAATCAGATCTGGACGAACCTGGACCGGGAAATCAGGATTTCC
>QRFJ01005829.1:0-50039 GCA_006176705.1 Cocos nucifera
AGAGACTAGGGTTTGACGAGTTCACCTTAACCCTAATCTGATCGGGGCTCAAGATAGAAGAACTTAATCACACAGGTAGCTGCACCAAGAGGTTCGCATTCAGCTCTGATGGGTTGCCACCATATACTGCTAGGTGTCACTGGTGGATTTTGGGAGCAATTAGAATGATTTAGATGATCGATCATTCTAGCTGTTCGAATCAGAAGAGTTCTGATCCATCGAAAGGAGTTTCGATGATGTCGATGATAGAGATCATGACATATCCCATTACCATACAGAACTGAACCTAACTGGGTCACACAAACAAGGGTTTGAATCTGGTGATCATCAATTGAACTAATCCAGTTCAATTGATCTGAATGAGATTCAATTAGGTTCAAGAAAATCGTGCTAGCACTCGATTGAACCTAACGTTCTTCTTTTACTATCATAAATAGTTGTCCTGACTGAGCCAAAGGAGTTTGTGCTCGATCAGAGGCCTTCACTTGGTCTGACTGGAGCCTGTCCAAGTCAGAAAAGGGTTGTCTTATTTTGTAAGACAATACCTGCCATTTTTGGTCACCTGCCATTTCTCATCCTTTGACTTTGGTCAAAAGTTGACCTTTGACTGGTCAAACGTTGACCATTGATACTTTGACTTCTGTCCACATGTCATGCACCTATTGGAGAGCTGGTGGGGGCCTGTCCCCCTATGCCAGAACCTGGCAAGGAGGAGGGCGCATGCCACCCTTGGCGTGTGCCCAAGTTGGAGGCGCCCAGGAGTCCCTGTTGGATAGGGACTCCATCTCCTTTTTGGATTTCGATTAGAGTTCTCCTAAGAACCAACTTTGACTGGTCTTAGGCACCATCTAAGGAGGAATCCAAGGGACTCTATTCCCACCAATCAGATTTAGATCTGATTTCACAAAGGGTTGTGATTGGTTGGGAAGAAGAGGAGTTGGATCACAGATAGTCTATAAATAAGACCCTGCGCCCAACTCAAATTATGATTGAAAAGGAATTCAATTCCCATGCCCCAAGGCTGCCTCTCCCCTCCTTCCTCCATGCCAAACCCATCTTCTCCCTCTCCTCTCCATGTCCAAAAGTGAGTTTTGGACCTTGGTTGGTGCAATCCAGATGAAGAGAAAGGCGATTGAAAGCTAGAAGGCTGCGCTGCTGCAAAGGACAACTGCTGATCTTCAAAAGGAGTTTTGAAGATCCTCCAGATCAGATCCAGATCTAATTTTTGGAGATGTGATAGAGAAGAAGAGGATCTCTAGATCCAAGCCTTGAGTGGATATCGGTAGAGGCCAGGCACTTGCGTGGCTAGATCCAGAACCTTCCGCTGCTTACAGGATCATCAACGGGTAATAGGATTACCCTACATCAAGGTAAATTAAATTTGATTTAATTTATTTAAATTTTATTTTAATTATTAAAATAATAAAAATTAGATCTAAAATATCTCAGATCTGATTAGATCAAAGAGAAAAAATTTTTGAAATATATCTCTTGATCCGATCAGATCTGAACGAACCTGGTCCGGGAAATCAGGATTTTCCTTCAACTGGTATCAGAGCCAAGGTTCTAAAAGTGTTTAGATCTAATTTTAAATTTATTTTAATTCAAAAAATAAGTGATTTTAGATGTCACATGAGATGTGATCAGATCTAAAATCAAAAAAATTAAAAAAATTAAAATTAAATGATTTGGATCTAAGATTAGAAAATATGCATGACTAGTTCTAAAATAGAATAGTTCTATAGAATAGTCTTGCATGTTTTTTTAATTTAATTTGATTAAATCATATTTTAGATCTATTTATTTACTATTTTTTGATATTATAATTATTATAATAATATCTAAAAAATAGTAAATAAAAATTATTTAATTTTAAACATCATATGAGATATGATTGATGCATGTCTAGACTAGTTGTAGAATAGTTCTACATAATTATCTAGATTAGAATTTATTTTGATTAGATCAATTTAAATCTAATTTTTTAGATTATTATGAGATAATTTAGATCTGAAAATATGCATGATTCGATACATGAGATGTATGCAAAATATGCCATGATTAGATCTAATTTGTATATGAGATATATGATATAGATCTAAAACTATTTTGTAGTATTGCATGTTCCTGATTAAGGCATTCCTCTTGGCCGTCCGATCATAAGAATGAAGAAGGATTTAAAGGCCCTCTCCTTCCCATTCCGATGGGGTGTTCTTATGATGTGTAGGGGTGCTGCGCGTTCGTCCTTAATCAGAAATCCAAAACTTACTTTCTGCAAAACCCTAGATCCTGAAATCCTAGGATTTATTGTGCATATTTTATTTATGAACCCTACTTAATTAAGAATTAAGATTATGAAATATTAATTAGGTCTAAAATTGAGAATTTTAGATCTAAGACATATTCATAATACTGGGTTCGGGCTTGGGTAGCTCAATTAGGTCTAAGCGGTTGATCAAACCGAATCAAGAGTTGGTTAGATGGGATCAACAATGCTTAAATTGACCAGCCTAATAGGATTAAGTCTGGGTCAAGATCGAGTCACGATCAAGCAAGACCTAATTAGGCTCAGAGGTTAGAGTCTGGATTGTAGGCTAACCCAATTGGTTCTGGCTCAATAATTTGGTGTCTAAGGTAAGTTTGGCACATACGACCGACTGATTTTTAATTGGAAGCTACTCGACCTGAATGCATTCTTGTACGAGTTAATGGCATATTCCTTCCACCGGTCTCACTTACCTGGCCATATCTGTTGACACAGTTCTGATCTGAGGTGGTCAATAATCCGAGCTAACCCATGCCACTAGGTTAGTCATAATTGTTATGACTATGACAAGTCTAGTTTAATGAGACCTGAATCAATTCTTCCCTAAGAAAAGATTAAGTCTGAGGTCTTCCACCATTGTAGATGTGCGGGCCCTTCCGGGGTTGATTGTTCTCGGCTGGATACAGTGGCTCAGTTGCACCGGAAAAGATGCAACCATGTCTATTAGGCATTGGATGCTATGGGCTGGAGGATGAGTTGGGCTCAATATTTTGGATACGGTGAGAGACTCAATTAGGAATCCAGTCTATGCAAATGGTGGGTCTGACTTAACTAAGGAGTGGATCAATATTTCTGGATATGGTGAGATTCATGAATTAGAGACCAAGTTTGGGTGCACCATGATTAGAGAATCATTGAACAAGAGTTGTTCACTCATTGGCTAACCCATCACCAATAACTGTTAGGTGAGGTGATGAGTCAGTTGGTGAGACCGCACCACCCACTAGAAATCATTAATCATGGAGATTTTTGCATCTCTACAGAGGGAGTGTAGGGATCCGAGAAAATAGTGGAAGCTAATTTATTTAAAAATAAAATCTCTAAATAAATTGGTCAAGTCATAATTATAAGTATCTAACTAGAATCTTTGACTCTCTATAGAAAAATGTCTGCGTCCAACCCATTAGCACGTATCCTGGACACACATAGACTGACCGGACCCAATTATAAAGATTGGCTCAGGAACTACAAAATTATTTTGGGTTTCTGAGAAGTTAACCCATGTATTGGACCAGGACCCTCCCACCTTACCAGCCCGTCCATCCACTGAACAGAGAGCATCTCTGAAAAATGGATAGACGAAGATAATAAGGCCAGATATTACATGTTGGGCTCGATGTCTGATGAGCTCCAGCGCCAACATGAAGATATCGGGACTGCTCGCCAAATGTTGGCTCACCTGCAAGGAGATGTTTGGTGAACAGAGTCGCGCAGCCAAAGTATCAAGTCACGAAATGACTTTTTAAGGCTAAGATGCGTGATGGGCAGTCAGTCCAAGATCACTGTCTGATGATGATCAAGGACTTGGAAGAGCTTGAGAAGCTCGGTGTGAAGTTAGACTTGGATCTGCAGAATGATATTATTCTGCAATCCTTGACTGATGCATATGGGCAATTCATCATGAATTACCACATGCATAAACTTCAAAATTCCTTGGCCGAATTAATGAACATGCTGGTCACCGCTGAGCTTTCTATGAAAGGTTCTAAAGGCTCAGTTCTTGCTATGGAATGGACTTCTTCCAAAAGAAAGTCTTATGGAAAGAAAAAGAAGTCTGTGAAAAAGCAGAAGGTGGAAGGAGGAAAGAAGAAGAAGGCAGAGCCGAAGAAGAAAGGCCGATGTCAAAGGAAAGTATTTTCATTGCAACAGCGATGGCCATTGGAAGCGGAACTGCCCTACTTACCTGGCCACCCTGAAGAACAAGAAGGAAGGTCCTTCTGGAGGTATGCTCGTTATTGAGTCTAACCTTACGGATTTCTTCTGCATCCAGTTGGGTGCTTGACTCTGGTTCTAGTGCTCATCTGTGCACTTCCATGCAGGGTCTTGAGGATAGCAGGAGGCTGAGGGATGGAGACATGATCCTACGCATCGTAATGGAGCAAGAGTTGCTGCAGTGGTGGTGGGAACATACCCTCTTCGATTACCATCTGGTTTAGACTTAGTTTTGAAAGACTGTTATTATGTGCCTGCAGCTAGCAGGAATTTGATTTCTATTTCATGCTTAGCACTAGAAGGCTATGTGATTACCTTCTTTAAGGACCATTGTAACATTCTTTATGAAAGAAATAAAATTGCAAATGGTTTTCTTATTAACGGTCTTTATCAGCTACATATTGATGTACCTATTCTAACTATCGAGCAAAATGTGAATGCCAAACGACCTAGGGATAGTCCAAATGATAGGATATCTATGGCACCTGAGATTAGGTCATATAGCAGAAGATAGGATCAACAAATTGGAGAAAAATGGGCTATTGAGTCCATTGACTTTCGAGTCATATCCAACTTGTGAATCTTGTCTTCAAGGCAAAATGACTAAACTCCCTTTTGTAGGACATGGGGAAGAGGGCCACAGATCTCCTTGCCCTAGTACATACTGATGTGTGCGGCCCATTTGATGTGCCGGCTAGAGGCAATTTTGTCTACTTCATTATCTTTACCGATGATCTGTCTAGGTATGGGTATGTGTATCTTATGAGACACAAGTCTGAAGCTTTTGAAAAGTTCAAAGAATTCAGACATGAAGTAGAAAAACAAACTGAAAAACCCATTAAGGTTCTTCGATCAGATCGAGGAGGTGAATACCTTAGCCAAGAATTCCTAGACTATCTCAAGGAAAATGGCATAGTCTCTCAATGGACTCCACCAGGAACACCTCAACTCAATGGAGTTTCAGAATGGAGAAATCGGACTCTATTGGATATGGTTCCGATCCATGATGAGCTTCACAGACCTTCCTGATTTTCTTTGGGGACACTCATTGTTAACTTCAATTTATCTACTGAATAGGGTTTCCTCTAAAATCGTTCCTACCACACCGTATGAGATATGGCATGGTAAGAAACCAAGTCTGAGTCATCTCAGAATTTGGGGTTGTCCGGCTCATGTCAAAAGACAACAAGCGGACAAGTTAGAGTTTAGGTCCTTTCAGAGCTCGATTCATAGGATATCCTAAAGAGTCATTAGGATACTATTTCTACATTCCAGAAGACCACAATGTGATTGTGAGTCGACATGCCATCTTTCTTGAAAAATAGTTTATTCAAGATAGCGGCATTGGAAAGCAGATTAAGCTTGATGAGAAAGTCTCACAAGTACAACGAGCTAAGGACCAATTGGAACCAAATCAGGTTGAGCCAATAAGAACACTACCTCCTCCACCTCGTAGATCGAAAAGAGTTTTCCATCCTCCTGAAAGATACTTAGGTATTATTTCAGAGGAAGTAGAGAAAATGTTCCTCGTAGGTAATGGTGCTCATGGTGATGATCCCAAAACCTACAACGAGGCGATATCAGATATCGACTCCGAGAAATGGCTAGAGGCAATGCAGTCAGAAATTGACTCGATGCACTCAAACCAAGTCTGGACCTTGGTAGATCCACCAGAAGGTATAGTACCTATTGGGTGTAAATGGATCTTCAAGAGAAAGATTGGTGCAGATGGGAAATGTGGAGACATTCAAGGCTAGACTAGTGGCAAAAGGTTATAGTCAATGCGAAGGCATTGACTATCAGGATACCTTTTCCCAGTGGCTATGCTAAAATCCATCCGCACATTGCTTGCCATTGCAGCCTATTTCGATTATGAAATATGGCAAATGGACGTGAAAATGGCATTCTTAAATGGATATCTTGAGGAAGATATCTATATGGAACAGCCGCTAGGTTTCACATCCAGTGATACTGATCACAAGGTTTGCAAGCTGCAAAGGTCCATATATGGACTTAAGCAAGCATCTCGGAGCTGGAACACTCGTTTCAATGATGTGATCAAAATGTTTGGTTTCATCAAAAATGAAGAGGAACCATGTGTCTTCAAAAAGGTCAGTGGGAGCGCTGTTGTCTTCCTCGTATTGTACGTGGATGACATCCTCCTTATTGGAATGATATTCCCATGTTGACAACAGTCAAAATTATGGTTGTCCAAGGAATTCTCCATGAAAGACCTAGGTGAAGCATCCTTTATTCTAGGAATTAAGGTCTATAGGGATAGACCGAATAGGATGCTAGGACTTTCACAGAAGATGTACATAGAGGAAGTACTAAAGAGGTTTAGTATGGAAAACTCTAAGAGGGGATTAATACCCTTCAGACATGGTATTCATCTTTCCAAGAAGATGTGCCCTAGCACACCTGAGGAAATAGAATGCATGAGCAAGATCCCTTATGCTTCTGCAATAGGGAGCCTCATGTATGCCATGCTATGTACACGACCTGATATAGCCCATGCTGTGAGTGTCACAAGCAGATATCAGTCAAATCCAGGTGAAGAACACTGGACTTCTGTGAAATGTATCCTTAAGTACTTGAGAAGAACTAAGGATATGATGTTGGTCTTTGGTAATGGAGAACTCCAAGTCCAGGGATACACAGACTCGGATTTTATGTCCGATATAGATGATCGAAAGTCGACATCTGGAAGTCTGTTTGTGTGCAATGGTGGTGCTGTCAGCTGGAAGAGTTTCAAGCAAACGTGATAGCAGATTCCACCATGGAAGCAGAATATATCGCTGCATCAGAGGCTGCGAAGGAAGCATTCTGGTATAAGAAGTTTGCTGCAGAAATTGGAGTAATGCCATCAGATGCCATTCCTCTATACTGCGACAACAATGGCGCCATAGCCCTTGCTAAGGAGCCGAGGTCTCACCAAGAAATCCAAGCACATTGAGCGGCGATACCACCTCATCCGCGATTACCTCGAGAAGGGTTACGTCGAGGTCAAGAGAGTCAACTCCACAGATAATGTGGCAGACCCACTTACAAAGCCGTTGGGCCAGCAGAAGATCGAAGCCCACCTTGAGAAGATGGGACTTAGACTTGTAGCCAATTGGCTTTAGGACAAGTGGGAGATTGTTAGATATATGTGCCCTAGAAGCCAGAATTGGCTGACACTTGTAATACACTTCTAGGGGCAAAATTATAATTTTGACTAAATCAATAAAATGGGTTATTTTCTATCACATATGTGTATTTAGTGTCTGTGATACATCCTTTGAGTTAATGGTAATGATAATTCATATTTTCAAGAGTTGAAAATTTAAGACATGAATAATCATTATTAACTCATAAAATGCTCCCGACCATAGGATCATCACGAGGATGGTGATTGATCCGGAAGGTTGGTGTACAATCGCTTCTCTTTAGTAGATGAGTCTTGAGTCTACGGTGTGGAGACACCGGAGCGAGAGTACAGGTACTCGTTAGAGAACGAGGGCACTGAGCGTGACCACCTCGAGTAGTCATTAGGAAGTCTACCTTCTCGTCAATGACTGACTCGATGCTGCAGTAGTGTGTCTGGTTCTTTGACCTGAGGTGCATCGGCAGTTCACCTTGAGGGTGTTATAGTTTGACTACACCATTACTCGGTCTCCTAGCCATATGGAACCCTGAGGTGTATGTTGGCTATAGCATGTTCATTGTAGGAACTGGATTGCATCAAGATGGAATCTATCTACCTCGGTGGTAGAGGAGCAGCCCTATGATGATCATGAGAATCAAGTCCAGAAGCCCATGGCCATGGCAGAGTGAAATAATAGAAAGAGTTTCTATTTAGATTTTCACATTGGACTTCGAATCGAATGATTACATCATATGACAGAAGACTAGGGTTTGACGAGTTCACCTTAACCCTAATCTGATCGGGGCTCAAGATAGAAGAACTTAATCACACAGGTAGCTGCACCAAGAGGTTCGCATTCAGCTCTGATGGGTTGCCACCATATACTGCTAGGTGTCACTGGTGGATTTTGGGAGCAATTAGAATGATTTAGATGATCGATCATTCTAGCTGTTCGAATCAGAAGAGTTCTGATCCATCGAAAGGAGTTTCGATGATGTCGATGATAGAGATCATGACATATCCCATTACCATACAGAACTGAACCTAACTGGGTCACACAAACAAGGGTTTGAATCTGGTGATCATCAATTGAACTGATCTAGTTCAATTGATCTGAATGAGATTCAATTAGGTTCAAGGAAATCGTGCTAGCACTCGATTGAACCTAACGTTCTTCTTTTACTATCATAAATAAGTTGTCCTGACTGAGCCAAAGGAGTTTGTGCTCAATCAGAGGCCTTCATATGGTCTGACTGGAGGTTGTCCAAGGTCAGAAAAGGGTTGTCTTATTTTGTAAGACATTACCTGCCATTTTTGGTCACCTGCCATTTCTTCGTTCCTTTGACTTTGGTCAAAAGTCTGACCTTTGACTGGTCAAACGTTGACCATTGACACTTTGACTTTTGACCACATGTCATGCACCTATTGGAGAGCTGGTGGGGGCCTGTCCCCCTGCCAGAACCTGGCAAGGAGGAGGGCGCACGCCACCCTTGGTGGCGTGAGCCCAAGTTGGAGGCGCCTAGGAGTCCCTTGTTGGATAGGACTCCATCTCCTTTTTGGATTCCAATTAGAGTTCTCCTAAGAACCAACTTTGACTGGTCTTAGGCACCCATCTAAGGAGGAATCCAGGGGACTCTATTCCCACCAATCAGATTTAGATCTGATTTCACAAAGGGTTGTGATTGGTTGGGAAGAAGAGGAGTTGGATCACAGATAGTCTATAAATAAGACCCTGCGCCCAACTCAAATTATGATTGGAAAGGAATTCAATTCCCACATGCCCCAAGGCTGCCTCTCCCCTCCTTCCTCCATGCCAAACCCATCTTCTCCCTCTCCTCTCCACGTCCAAAAGTGAGTTTTGGACCTTTTTGGTTGGTGCAATCCAGATCAAGAGAAAGGCGACTGAAAGCTAGAAGGCTGCGCTGCTGCAAAGGACAACTACTGATCTTCGAATGAAGTTTTGAAGATCCTCCAAATCAGATCCAGATCTATTTTTTGGAGACTTGATAGAGAAGAAGAGGATCTTCAGATCCAGCCTGAGTGGATACCGATAGAGGCCAAGCACTTGCATGGCTAGATCCAGAACCTTCTGCTGCTTACAGGATCATCAACGGGTAATAAGATTACCCACATCAAGATAAATTAAATTTGATTTAATTTATCTAAATTTATTTTAATTATTAAAATAATAAGAATTAGATTTGAAGCATCATAGATCTGATCTAGATCAAAGAAAAAAAATTTTAAAATATATCTTTTTATCCGATCAGATCTGAATGAACCTGGTCCGAAAAATCAGGATTTTTCTTCACATGTGTGGCTCAATCAAAACCTCATATCAATCGTCAGATCATCACAATGGATAAATGGTTTATCCGATCAAGTGGTAACTATTATCACTATTTTTATTTTTATTTTACTTCTAAATTTTAGATCAATCTAATCAAATTTGAGAACTCTCAAATCTGATCAGATCATATAAAAATTTTAAAATTATTCTGCTATAAATCTGATCCAATCAGATGCATCCTACAGTAGAAAAAACTCTATTTTTTCTTCAATTACATGCACAACTCCCACTATGAGAACCATCTATTGACATGTAGATATTACTCCATTAGATGTTCTCGTGTTGGATCAATTCAATGAACTCATTCTTTAATGAGCACCCACATCCTTGTATTAGTATCATACACAAGTGATTGTGAGATCAATCATCCTCTCAATCAAGCATACATAGGATGTGCCAATCTTACTGGAATTTTGATCCCCAACTCAATATTTCATCGATCAAGAATATTTAAAATTAGAATTTTAAGATTTTTGGTCTCACTAGTATGATCTCATCATAATCCTAAAATTATAGTCCTAATTTATGGGGTTCATCATAATCTTAAATATATATAATTAAGATGTAGCATATGATGAAATAAATGAAGGAACTAGATCTAGGATTTTACGGATAAATCTTGAAACTTTTTCAAGATCATATAGTGGAAGAATTAAATAAATTAAATATTTATTTAAATAAATATAAAAATATTTTAGATTTAATATTTATTACATGATCAAGGTATGATATTAAATCAAAAATTAAAAATATAAAGAAAAGATTAACATGTTGATCTCATCAACATGCTACAATATTACATCTAATGTTGCTATAGAATAATAGATTAGATCTGATACCTAAGCAAGTTAGATGTTCTAACTTGCTAATCCAGGCTTGAGGATGAATTCATGAGCCGCACATGCATCCAACCTCTAGGAGTTGTCCATACAAGCCCACGAACACAATCTGAGATCCTGTGCAGGAAATCAGCACAATATGCTAGTATTGTATTGATCTCTCTTTGACGGTCGATTCGATGCTTCTTTCTTTGAGACATAGACTCTTCAAAATATCAGAAGAAAGAAGAGAGATTTTAGATCTGAGGCTCTCTCAAAAGAAAAACTCAAAAGAAGGAGGAGAAGAGAAAATCAAAATAGCCCTAGAAGAAGACCCTCTTCTTCTTCTCCTTTCTCTGACCTAGACACCTAGTTTGGTGTCTATGAAACCCCAACGCCCAAGGACCCTCTCCATCTAATTCTTGTACACCCTAAAAACTCTCCTAAAGGTTTGTGTTCCATGAAAATTTTAAGCCAAAATTTGTCCAAAATATATAGAAAAAGAAGAGTCCTTGTCTAGGTCAAATACTAGACAAGGAAAGGTCAAGTAGGGCAAGTCAAGGGGCGCCCAAGAGGTCAAATAGGGCAAGTCAAGGGGCGCCCAGTTCTTGGGCGCCCCTCTCCAATATTTTTGGCACATACCAGCAAGGAGGGGCACACAAAAAAGGGTCTTTCTCATGTGGAATAAGAGAGAAAATAACAGAGAGAGGGGGTGGCACCTATTGGAAAGAGTTTAGATTTATCAGGATTCTATCTCATAGAATCCAAAATCAAAACAAACTCCTTTGACTTGGTCCTCCATCTAATTACCATTTGAGAAAGAGAGAGAGAGAGAGAGAGATGGGTGTGCACGAAGACCAGGGGAAATTAAATTTTCTTTAAAAATTCATAAAAAATAGGCATGGGGGGTGTTGAGACTAAGGTAGCGCAAGGGGGAATCCTAGTCTTACTAGGATTCCATCTATAACTTAGTCAAAGTGGTTTCTTAAACTAAATTAAACCAAAAGCAACTCTACCTAATTAAATTAGAAACCAAATTAAGAACTTAATTAAATTAGATTTATTTAAATTTAGTTTTGATTTAATTTTTTAATTAAATTAGAAAATTAGGTTGACCCAAGTCCTAGCTAAACTAGGACAAGTTCTTCCTTGCACTTGGCTTATCCAATAGCCAATTGGACTTGATCCAATCAAACCCAAATAAAATTAGTTAAATTATATTTAATTAGACTTAATGTCAGTCCTCTGGCTTAATCAAATTAAGCTAATTAGCAATCTAATTGCTAATCAATCCTCCTGCAATGCTTGCACTAGGTTAAACATCAATCGTATTGATTGTTTAACCCTAGAATGATTCTTAATCATTGATCATCCATCCGATCAGATTGTGAGCTCTAATGTGTCTGATCTCATAGATCCAAACCTAAGCCAGTAGCATAAGAATAAATTTTTATACCAATCGACGTAACCATCTAGCAATGGTACCCAATGGTTGAATAGGACGAATGTGTAGAACAGCATCCTTAGAATCCATGCAGATATAGTTTTCATATAATTCATCCCTTTGACCAAAATGCTCGTAGGATATCTCAGAGTTCAACTATCAGCTCTGATTAAGTTGTCCACATTTCATCTGATGGATTACTCTAGCTAAGGTTTTGCTATATTGAAATACAATGATACATTCTTCTCCAACTCTTGGAGTGGTCAATTCCATCTTGATCACACACCGACTTCTCAAGTACTTGACTATACCTAGAAGCCTTCCATTACTGAATTAAAAATTTAGTTAGTCTGGTATCAAAGCACAGTGAGTGGCTTGCAAGTCACTGAGGTGATCTCAGATCTAAAGGACACATATACCTATATCTCATCAGAGACATTCTCGATAATAGAATGCTTTGGAGTTGGTCACGTTCAATGATGATCTACCCATACATCTCACCTGTATGTCATACCAGTATCTCTACACTCTATGATTAAGAGGACAACCAACCTATATGGCATACAGTGACCTATGCTCAACAGATGCTGTCGTCCTAATTAACAGTCTATCATTTGGTCATGAACAAATTTAAGAACTAATCGATAAATTATCTCTTTATCGAAGATAAATAGTCCTAAGGACTTCATCATAATAATGGAGTTCGTTAGAAGATGAATACTTTATGATGAGAAATGCCAAAAAAATATTTTATTTATTAATGAATCAATTATAGCTATAATATAGCTTAATCATCAACTGACTGATGACTGACTTTGGGACACATTTTTTAACAACTCTTACTTATCCTAAAGTCACTTGGCATAGTATCTAATAGCCATCTTCAGCTTGTGGTTGTCGAACTCTTTTATCACTAGGGCTTTAGTGAAGGGGTCGACCAGGTTCTCCTTTCCGTCGTTCTTCTGAAGGTCGATGATGTCTCCTCTATCCATGATCTCTCAAACTAGATGGAAGCAATTCAGAATGTACCTCGTTCGTTGGTGTGCCTTTGGTTCCTCTGCCTGAGCTATGGCACCAGTGCTGTCACAGTAGAGCAGAACCGCACCATCAAGGGAGGGTGCTACTCCAAGCTCGGTGATAAATTTTTTCAGCTACCAAGCTTTCTTCGTGGCATCTGTTGTTGCAATGTACTCTGCTTCGCAAATAGAGTTTGCCATAGTATGCTGCTTGGAACTCTTCCAGCAGATAGCTCCACCATTTGGAGTAAAAATATATCCCGACATGCTTCTGCTATCATCATGGTCAGATTGAAAATTGAAGTTAGTAAACCCCACAAGTTTCAAATCTAACTCACCATAAGTCAATCATTGGTCCTTAGTATTTCTCAAATACTTAAGGATGATTTTAACCACTTTTCAGTGGTTTTCTCCATGGTCAGACTAGTATCTATACACTACTTCTAGTGAGTATGCCACGTCTGGTCTCATACATGTCATGGCTTACATGATAGATCCCACTGTCGATACATATGGGACTCTATTCATATGCTCTCTCTCTTCAGGAGTTGTTGGATAATCTTTTTTAAAGAGAGAAATTCCATGGCCTATTGGGAGATCGCCCTTTTTGAAATTCTCCGTGCTGAACCACTTCAGCATAGTATCTATGTATTTGAACTGGGATAATCCAAGCATCCTTTTAGATCTATCCCTATAGATCATCATTCCTAGGATGTAGGATGCTTTATCCAAGTCCTTCATGGAGAACTATGATAACAACCAGACTTTTATTCCCTGTAGTGCGGGGATATCATTTTTGATTAAGAGAATGTCATCCACGTATGAGATAAGAAATACCATTGCTGAACCATTTGCTCATTTGTAAATGGATGGTTCTTCTCCATTCTTAATGAAGTCATATGTTTTGATCACCTTATCAAAATGCATGTTCCAACTCCGAGATGCCTGCTTTAATCCATAAATAGATCTCTGAAGCCTACACACCTTGGACTCATCTGTGGATGTGAACCCCTTAGGTTTTATCATATACATATCTTCAATCAGCTGTCCATGTGAAAAAGCTATCTTCACATCCATCTGCCAGATCTCATAGTCCAGATGGATAGCTATCGCAAGCATTATCCAAATGAATTTGAGTATTGCCATAGGGGAGAACGTCTCATCACAGTCAACACCATAACGTTGACGATATTCCTTGACAACCAGATAGACTTTATAGGTTTCTACCTTTTCAACTGTGCCTCTTTTCCTTTTGATGATCCATTTACATCCAATGGGTTTAACCCCTTCAGGTGGGTCAACCAATATTCACACATCATTGACCTTCAAGGACTCTATTTTGGATTTCATGGTCTTAAGCTATTTCTCAGAATCAGATCTTTATATTGCATCCATATAAGTGATTGGATCCTCGTCATTTTTATCGAGTTTGATGGGATCACCATCCTGGACCAAGAAATCATAGTATCTATTTGGATGATGCAGTACTTTATTGGATCGTCTTAATAGTTTAGGTACATTGGGTTTCGAATTTGATCTAATCAAATTCGACTCAAGTTTAGCTATAGGTATCAATTTTTCTATCTATTGAACTTCATCAAGTTCAACTTTAGAGGTAATAGTTCTTTCACCAAGAAACTTCTTTTCTAAAAGGATTGCCTTAAGGCTGATGAAGACCTTTTGTTCTTCAGCATGGTAGAAATAGTAACCCTTACTTTCTTTGGAATATCCTATAAATACACACTTATTAGATCAAGATCCAAGCTTATCTATATGCAAACGTTTGACATAGGCTGAATAACCCCAAACCCGCAGGTGAGAGAGTGTAGGCCTACGCCCAGTTCATATCTCATATGGAGTCTTTGCGATATATTTACTCGGTATATTGTTCAATATATAATATGCAATCTCAAGAGCATAACCCCAAAATAAAATAGGTAGACTAGCAAACCCCATCATGAATCGAACCATGTACAACAAGGTTCAATTTATCCTTTTTGATACACCATTATGCTATGGTGTGCCAGGAGGAGTCCACTGTGTGAAAATGCTATTCTCTCCTAGATATGTCATGAACGCATTTGATAGATATTCACCTCCTTGATTCGATCGAAGTGTTTTATTACTCTTTCCAATTTATTTTTCTACTTCAGTTCAAAATCTTTTAAACATTTAAAATGAATCCGACTTATGTTTCATTAGATAAATATATTTATACCTGGATAGATCATCTATGAAAGTGATAAAGTAGAAATATCCACCTCTAGTACCAATGCTCATTGGTCCACATACATCATTATGGACTATTCCTAAGAGCTCAGTAGCTCTCTCACCTTTTCTAGTAAAAGGTGACTTGGTCATTTTACCCAGAATAAAAGATTGATAGCTTGAAAGTAATTCATAATCACTGACTTCGAGGATTCCCTCTTAAGTTAATCTATTTATCCTATTCTTATTTATGTGACCTAGCCTACAGTGCCATTGGTAGATATCAAAGACATTATCTAATCTAGGATGTTTTCTAGAATTATACATTACACTCACAGACTGTGATAAAATATAAATACCATTTCTCCATTGTCCTTGCATTATTGTAATGTTTTTCATAATAATGTCATGATAATCTCCTTTTATTGACAAATGATAACCATCTTTGGCTAAAAAGCCAATAGAGATTATATTCATCAGAAAGGAAGGATAATAATGACATTCATTTAAAGAAATGATATTAGTATTGAAAATGAGTTGAATTATTCCCATAGCTAGAACTAGAACAGACCTTGCATCTCCAACATTTAGGAATCGCTCTTATTTTCAAATTTTCTACTAACCTGAAGTCCTTGCAATGTATTGCAAATATGGACTGGACTTCTGGTATCTAATACCTAAGTAGAAATATCACAAACAGAGAAATTATAAGGTATTATCATATAACATCCATGATCAGCAACTACTTGCTTATCTCCCTTATTCAACCTGTTGGGATCATGGAAATCACAATACTGAGGATAATTCCTCTTGCAATGCCTCTGCTTCTTACAGTGGAAGCATTCTGCTTGATCTAGGTTATTCTTGGACCTTATGTTTAAATTGGGCATAGAGGCCCCAGCACGAACCACTTCATGCTACTGAACAACATTCAACTTTCAATACTTATTATCGAAGTTGGATCCTATTAATTAATCATTTTCTAACAGTGAATGAAGCAACTGTGGTTTGGATTTAACTGTGCAAAAGGAGACCAAAAGCCTAATTAGTAATTGATTCATTAAATCTAAAGATTTGAACTTTGATCAAAAGGTTCTCCCACTATTTTATTTGAATTGGTAGCCTCTACCTCCAATTCGAGGAATTATCCTAATTCCTTAGTGGGTACTAGAATCTACATAGACTGCACACAAGCCTAACTATGTTTGGTCAATCCATGTATATCTAAGAGTAGATTCATAATCAATTATTTCTTCAAATAATTTTTAGTAATTTAATTTTGTCCTAGGTATCTTTTTAGTAGGCTAGGACCTTCACTGAAAGTCCCAGTTAGGTCCAACCATTAACATGATCATACTTGATCTATCTAACTAATGAATGATTAAGCCTAACTATAGTTGGTCAACCTAACCATCATTTAGAAAGACGCATCTAAGAAATCATATTATGAATGATAATTCCATTAGCGGATAAGCACCAGGCCTATGGGCCTCCAATGATTATCCAACTAATGGATCCATTATCATCTACTTAATGGGAGGCTATGATCTAGTTATCACCATAACTATTTTATTTTATGGACCTAATAATTTTAGAGGATTTAATTGATTTGATTTAGAGGAAGAAGGTCAGATGATCCAGCTTATCATGATCCTTCCACTAGCTTCACCAAGTCAGATTAAGGAAGACCATTAATAGGCTGGTCTAGGAGCACCTAAATCAATCACACTGATTTACCTAGCTAACATGGATCAACTCGAATTATCAAGTGATCTGATCAAAACATAATCTCACCAAGAAGGCTAGGTAAGTGAGGTTGGTGGAAGGGTCTACCAAAGCTTGCCTTAGACACCTTAAAAAATGGCCAAATAAGTGGACTGCCAATTAAAAATCATCGATCATATATGCCAAACTTACCTTAGCCACCTACTAGTTAATTAGTTTTGATTAGATCAGCCTAACAGTTTGAGCTATACCGTGAAGTCAAAAATCAAGTCCATCTTGTGTCGCATTAAAGATATGAACTTGACCAACTACATCTATTGTAATTGATCTAGAGTATCCTTGATCTAATCTAAGACAACAATTGATTAGATTTAATCAATTCTCTAATTAAGCCCATTCTTTAATCTAACCCTAGGTCTAATCCAATTAATGAACCTAATCCCCACTAACCCATTTAACCTAATGTGTTATGATTCATGTTGTAGGATCTTCAATTTACAATTCGAGATCCTAATTGTTGATGCAGAATCTGGTTGACGGCAAGATCGAGATAAAGCTGGAGAAGATGAGGTCGCCACCAGGAACCTGCAAGATAAGTCTTGATCAAAGTCGGGGTGGTGGCTCCGATAGGATCCTTCGACGATCAAGTCAGCTCTTCTGGCTAATAAAAATGTAGTGCTCAAGAGAGAAAGTAGCAGAGTTTAGGAAAGAAGAAGAGAGCCCTTTAGAGAAACATATCTGGAGGGTCCCTTTTATAGGCAGAGCTTGTAACAAACTGAGAGGGATAGGCATAACTATCTGGTAGTAGACCACTTAGGGCCCTATAGAGTTTGTTACGTAGAGTAGTGTCTGTTGTCAGGATGCGTCAATTCATTAGAATTTAATAGTTGGAGTTTGGAGGAGTAGATGTTGGTTGATGATGAATTTTGAGTTATATCAATTTCAGAGAGGTTCAGACTCTCCTAAGGTAGTCTGTGTGCGGGTTGGTCCATGTTGTGTATAGAATCGAATTTGCTTAGACAAGGAGACCCTTCTGAGTGACTACAGAAAGTTCGATGGAAAGGGGTTCGAAAGCTCTATGATTGGAGAAGTCATGAAGAAAGTCTAGTGGAGAAATCTGAAAGTGGATCCGCTAGAAGAATATGAAAGTAAATCGACTAGAGGAGAAATCTAAAGGGGGATTCATTTGATGGAGGAATCCAACTAAAAGAGAAGTCTGAATGGAGTTGGACTGATAGAGAAGTCTGAAAGGAGTTCGGTTGATAGAGAAGTCTGAAAGAAGTTTGACTAATGAAAAAGTCCGAAAGGAGTTCAGTTGATATAGAAGTCCAAAAGAAGTTCGACTGATACAGAAGTCCAGAAGGAGTTTGGCTTATAGAGAAGTCTGGAAAAAGTTCGACCAATAGAGAAGTCCAGAAGAAATTTGGTTGACATAAAAGTCTAGAAGGAGTTCCATTGATGGAGAAGTCTAGAAGAAGTTTAGCTGATAGTGATGTTTGTAAGAAGTTTGACTGATGGAGAAGTCCAGAAGGAGTTCGGCTGATATAGAAGTCTGGAAGGAGTTCAACTGATGGAGAAGTCTAGAAGGAGTTTGGCTGATATAGAAGTCTGAAAGGAAGAATTTGCAATTAAAGCTCTTCTACGATTACAAGTTACATTTGGCTGAGCATCAGACTGAACTTCGGTGGGAGCGAGGTTTACCCCCAACAATAGTGTTCCTACTCCCAAGTTCGAGATTCGAAGGAAGGGAGTAAAAAGACGACTGCCAAAGTTCTTTCCTGGGTTCCCACACTCATCAGGATGAGATGTTTTGGAATTTTTCATGCTAGTGCCAAAGCTTTTTAAATCTAAAATGGGTTTGAGAAGATGGCCTTTCGTCTTTCCTCTCGAAATTTTATCCCAGGTATTGTGCCATAAAGACTCTGTCTGTCTCCACTACTCTATCATGATGAGTGGGACATGCGGTGCATGTCGATCGGTCAAAGTCGATCCATAATCATAACTATCTCAGGTTGCCTCTGACCATTTAAGACCTTCTCCTCTCATCCGGAAGTCATTCTTGCCGAGTCTTCTTCTTCCTTCAGTCCCCGTTCTTCTTCCACCCAAGGGTCTTAACTTCCTCCCTCGTTCTCTAGGATTCTGGATGCCCTTTCGATTGGTTCTCATCACACCCACCATCTTTTCATTTTTTTTAAAAAGCTTAGATTAGTTTTTCAATCCTTCTCTTTAGGTATTCATGCTTTTTAGCTTCTTGCTCCTCCGATTTCTGTGTGGCAATATTTGTCATGTATTTTTCCTTGGTTTTTAGGAGTTTTCTTGGGATTGTATTTTGATCTGATAGTCTTTCAAAACCTTCCACTCCCTCGATTCTTAGAGCTTGCCTGGATCGACCTCCCTAGACCCTGCACCTCTGACTGAGGTCGAACCTAGGAACATGCCTCACTTGTCCTTTATCCCATACACTATCTCATCCATTCTTACTCTTGATGATCTTTCTTTGATCTGAATTCAATATGGAATTCCCCTAGAATACGACCTCGAACTCCCTAGTTCGGATGATCGAGTCAGTTCTCCTCCGATCGATCGATTTTGCTTCTACTTAGAGACCTTGCGTGCTGGGCTTCAGCTCCCACTGTCCTCCTTTGTAGTTGTCCTCTTTTAATTTTTGAACATCTCCTTCACATCCATCGTACCAAACTCCTTTCGATTCATCATGGGCTTCCTTTCCCTCGGCCATCTAGTCGAAGTTCGACTGACTGTCTCATTATTTTGAAACTTCTACACTTCCAAACGTCACCCTTCCACAAAGGACTGGTGGTACTTCTCCCCCCAGTTCGGCAAGAAGGGGTTGCTGAAAGAAGCTCCTTCTTTCATTCATAACTAGAAGGAGAAGTACTTTTTCATCCAATGTCCCACCTTGTTATTAGATCTTCCTTCTTTGGGTCACATTAGGGAGTTGGTTCGTTGAGCTCCTAACTTAGATAAATCCGACCTTGATTCCTCCAATAAACAAAATATTTTAAGCTCCTCTTCTTTTCGATCTTCTAAAAGAACAGACCTTGTTCAATCTAGGTTTGAGTCTCCTCGATCCTACTGGTATATTTTTTTACTTTTTGAATTCTTCTTGTGGTTTCACATATATGTATTATCACTAATCGCGATTCCTTTTCTGTTGTAGAAATGGATACTGAAGCTGCCAAAATGCTCACCAAGGGGCTTTATGCCTAGAAGAGGAAAGAAAAGGCATCAAGTGGTAGCTCGAAGAGGGCGAAGGTTGGTGCTCCAAGCTTCGCGGCCCCTACCACCACTGCCATTGCTTTTGAGGTTGCTGCTAGTGCCGAGGTTTTCCTAATCGCTGAGGTCGGCACCATTGGCATGGGTTTCATGCCTCCTGCACCCTTGGGCCCTTCTAATGAAGGTCAAGCTCCAGAGCTTCCTGCTGAGGGGGAGATAGGAGAAGGAAAGAAGAAAAAGAATGCAGTTGCAAAGATGCTTGGCAAGACTCATCCTGGCGAGCCAAGCAATGATCACGATGAATTAAGAGAAGACCTTTTCGATGATCTGAAGGTCGTTCGAGATTTAATCGATATGTTTGCCATGTCAGAGGTGGTGGACCGCATGCCCAACCTTGACCCATGGTAGCTCATTTGGGGTTCTCTCGAAACCATCCTCAAGTTGATTGCTCCATTACTTGACTTTTTCTCTTCTCTTCTACTTTTTTCTTCTCTTTTTTTTTAAACATTAAGCATTTATTGCAGTCGGATCACCCAATGCTTGCTTACATCAAGAGGGTGCACCGTCAGGAGGTAGAAGCACAGAAAGTCCAGGAGGATCTTCAAGTTGAGATCCATCATCTTCAGAAAAAGACTGCCGAGGCTGAACACCTCGTAGAGGAAAAGGCGGTGGAAATTGGGAGTCTCCAAGGCATACTTCGGAAAGAAGAGTTCCTCTCAGTCAGACTCAAGGCCGCACTAGCCCTGAAGGAGGAGAGGAAGAAGGAAGCCAAGAATAAGGTCACCAAAATGGAAGCCCGGATGGCAAAATTGATCTTGGAGGTGATGGCTCAAGTCATGGAAGAGTTCAAGACCTCTTTTGAAATGAGGAACCTGAATGTCGAATTCGGCCAGCAAGCAGTCATCATGGGTTTTGAGCTCTGTTAGGGCAAGGTGGCCCAGAGGTTCTCCAAGCTTGACCTTAGATTTCTAGAGGAGGATGACATAGAAGTGGGACCTTTCGACGCCGTAGTTGATCCCTTTCTCACTGAGCCTATTTTTGGTCCGTGGCCATCCGATCCTACCACGGAGGTGCCTAAGCTAGTTCAGAAATTTGAGGCAGCCGAGAGTGCTCTGGCTTCATCCGCCATCATCCTCCTCGAGGTTGAAATCCTCGAGTAGATGCACACTTTTCTTTCTCTTTTTTTTCTTTACTCTATCTCAAAATTTCTAATTAAATGAAAGTGAATTTCATTTTTTGTTTATGCTTTTGATCATTTTTCATATTTCAAATGCAGTATTCCATCAACACTGATCCACTACCTCAGGGGCTTGCCCTGAAATCTTTAATAAAATACCTGAGGAAGGAAGTCCATCATCTGAAAAAGAAGTTGAAGAAGATGGAGGACGACCTACAAGCCTTATGGAAGAATGCTTTCGAGGTGACCAAAGAGGTCACTCACCTCCGAAACTTACACATGAAGGACTCCACAAGTTTTAAAATTTGGAAGGAGAGCTTCAAGAGGGAGCTGGCCAAATTTTGAAAGAATGCGGGCGATAAATCCTGGGTGCTGACGGCAAAGATCGGCACCCTCGAGAGTCAACTCAAGGTGGCGAAGGAGAAGATTCAACTTCTAGAGGGGAGCTCACCGTGATCCTCCGACAAGGTGCAATTCGAGTGGGACTGGTCAACAAGATTCTTCACACTTCAAAAGCAGCTATATGATGCTGAGCTCACATATGAGACTTACCGATTGGACTGGAGTGATAAGACATCTAAGCTAGAACAAAAGCTTCATACCTCCAATGATGAAGTAGATCGGCTCTAGTGAAGACTTGATGATGGCTTCTAGGCTAGAACAAGCAGGGAGGCTGAGGAGATTGCCTCCATGAAGAGGATTGTTGGTGAACTCTTGGAGTCGATCGATGCAGGAGAGGCTGAGGTACAACAGCTAAAGCTCGAGCTGACTTATGAGCGTCAGGCTACTAAGGATGCGGAGGCTGAGTCCGAGGTCTTGAAGAGGAGACTGTGAGAGTCAGAGGAGAACTAGCGCCAAGATGATAGGATGTTCCGTGATAACATGATGAGGTGAAGAAATCTTGAGAAGGAGGTCGATCGTCTGAAGGAATCTTTGATAATGGCCACCAGCCCGAAGTCTGAAGAGTCCGACCGTTCCTAGGATTTCGATGGCCTTTCTCTTTCTCTTTTTTCTTTTTTAGTACAATCGATCTTGTCGACCTATGTTTTGCTTGTAATGAACTTATTTTTGAAATGAAATAATACCTTTTTTGTTATTTTTATTTCACACAAATTCGAAGTTTGCTCATGGCATCACTTTCTTCACTTTATTTTTCTTTAAGTTGTCTTTTAATGAAGTGATTGTTGTGGATGCCTGTCCAAGGTCCTTTTTGCAGATTCGGAAGTGATTTTCCTTCTTGCACCTCATATGGTCAAGTAATTATAGGAGAAATACATATAGGGATTGGTGATAGGATTTCTTCCTTCTCTTTGCTTTAGGTTGGGGGTTAGTTTGGGGCCACTGGACGGACCCCCCTTCCTCCCTTTTTTCCTCGGCTTAGGTTAGCATGGCCTTCAACTTTGCTCATGTTCGGAAGAGATCTTCCTCCTATTCCTAATAAGGCTATAGGGGCACAAAATTGCTATTGAAGGAGCCTCTCCCCACATCCTGGCTTAAGTAACCAAAGTTCTCCTCCTATTCCTAACAAGGCTATAGGGACACAAAAGAATTATTGAAGGAGCCCATTCCTGCATCTCGGCTTAAATAATGGAGGTCTTCGCTTTAGCTCAATGTTAGGATGAGGTTCTCCTCCTATTCCTAACAGGACTATAGGAACACAAAAGGGCCGTTGAAGGAGCCTTTCCTCGCATCTCAACTTAAATAACCAAGGTCTTTACTTTAACTCAATGTTAGGATGAGATTTTTCTCCTGTTCCTAATAAGACTATAGGAGTACAAAAGGGCCATTGAAGGGGCCTCTTCACATATCTCGACTTAAGTAACCGAGGTCTTTGCTTTAGCTTAATGTTGGATGAGATTCTTCTCCTATTCCTAGCAAGACTATAGGGACACAAAAGGACCATTGAAGGGATCTCTCTCCGCTCCCAGCTAAAATAATCGAGGTCTTCGCTTTAGCTCAATGTTAGGATGAGGTTCTCTTTCTATTCCTAACAAAGCTATAGGGGCATAAAAGAGCCATTAAAGGGGCCTCTCCCCACATCTCAGCTTAAGTAACCGAGGTCTTCGCTTTAGCTCAATGTTAGGATAAGGTTCTCCTCCAATTTCTAATAGGACAAACTTCGTCTAATGCAAAGTTCGGGAGGCTATATCCTGTCATCATAGTTTGCACCAGGATCAAAGATATTAAAATACGAAGATTTTATTGAAATAAGATTGTTGATAATACATGCGTAAGTTCTCCGAGTTCCATGGGTGTGGAAGATCGGTGCCTCCGAGCTCGTTTAAGTAGTAAGTTCTAGATCAGACGATTTTTTTGACTTTATAAGGACCTTTCCAATTTGGAACGAGCTTCCCTTGATTCTGAGGTTGTGATATGGCTGCTCGTCGAAGTACCAAGTCTCCAACTTTGAATATTTTGCCTTTTACACTAGAGTTATAGTAAGGAGCCACTCTTCATCTATAAGCAGCTACTCAAACTTGGACTTCTTCTCATTTTTTCTTTAGTAGATCGAGGTTTGCTCTGAGGTCTTACGAATTGCATTGCTCACTGAAGGCTACAACCCCTACCATGTAGGTGGTGTGGTGCTCCCAAGCCTTGGGAGGCCACAGGCGAAGCTAGGGTGAGGGCTCCAAGGAGGCTAAGATAGGTGTGGTCTTAGGGCTAAGATAGGAGTTGTCCTTGGGTGAAGGCGGCATGTAGCTCTCCATGAGCTTGAGGTTCAGGTATTAAGGGCCTCAAGAGGATTGGTTGGTGCTTGGAGACCTAAGATTCAAGGTGGAGCAAGGAATCGAAGTCAAAAAATCAAGACTGCAGGAGAAAGATTTTTTGCAGGTTAGTTGGCTCAATCCAAAACTAGATTGACTAAGTCTCGGAGCATAGGCAAAATAGAAAGGTTGAGTTTTGGGACTGCAGGTATGGTACAGAACTGGACTGGCTTAGTTTTAGATTGAGCCGACCTAACGAAACTTAGCCACCTCAGTGCTGAGATTAAGTTGGCTCAGTGCGGGGTCAGAGTTATGCGAGGGTCTATTTTAGGCTAGGGTCTAGGTTGATCCTAGGGGTCTTAAGGCATGGTTTGAGAGGTCTTAAGAGTGCTAATTCATATATAGGTTGGGATTATATCCAGGGGATGAGAGCATGTGAGACTTAGGCTCGGTGAGTGCTTTCGTGTATTAGGTTAGCCTAAGGGAGTTTTTGAGCTAGGATTTATTAGGATTCATGTGGGACTCTAGGGTGTATAAATCAGGACATTATTACTTTTACAATAGTAGGGAATACAATTGAGCTTTTCTCACTAACTCTCTTCTCTCTTCTCTCTGGTTCCAATATCAAAACCTTAGATTCTCTCATCTTTCTTAGATCTTCTTCAGTTTGTTGGATTAACACCTAGGTTCATGCAAGAGATCAGTTCTACGACTATGGCTCCGAGCAGTCATAGGTACAACAATTGGTATTAGAGCTAGGTTGAGCATGAAGGAGAAAGAAGATCAGTTTTTAGCAGAGATCAACTGCGAGATTCAGATCTAAAGACTTTCTCCAGGCTTCATGAGGAAGGAAGAGATCACAGGGCTACTGTCCACCATTCCTAGTCAAGGTATTTCTCAGATCTATCTATTTATTGTTATTTGATTTGGATTGATCATAAAAAATAGCGGATTGAAGGTAGGATTAGAGAAGTTTGATGAAAAGAAAAGTTTCATAATATGGATGGTAAGGATGGAGGATCTGCTGGTTCAGATGAGGTTGGATTCAGCCTTAGAAGATAGGCCAGAGGAGATCACAGACAAGAAGTTGGTGTCCTTGGAGAAAAGGGCATGTGCCATGATTAGGACTTATTTGGCAGATGAGATTTTGTATGGTGTGTTGGAGGAGAGAACATCCAAGAGATTATGGTCGAGGTTGTAGTAGTTGTACATAGGAAAGAACATGTATGATAAGTTGATGCTAAAGAAGCAACTGTATAGCCTTTGGATGCAGAAGGGCGAGGATGTTGCGAGGCATATTTAGTAGTTCGATCGGGTGAGCATGGACTTGGTCAATATAAGGATGGATTTAGAAGAGGAGGACAAGAGTCTATTGTTGCTGTATTTGCTATCTGGGAGCTTCTATCCATTGGTGACAACTTTGCTGTATATAAGGAGACACTGGTGTACGGGGAGATTGTATCAGTGCTCAGGTCCAACAAGCAGTGAAAATGGATGATGAAGAGGGAGGTCTTCCAGGATAGTCTTGTGGTTTTAGAGAAGCATAGGAAAGGGAAGAAGAAGGGCGAATAGAGGGGCAGCAAGGGATCCAAGAGATGCTTCAAGTGTAGAGAAGCAGGGTACTTTAAGTGGGAGTGTCCATTTTGGAAGAAGTGCAAGGAGAAAGCTCAGATTCCATTATACAGTCACTAAAAGTGAAGGTTCGGATGAGCTCTTAGTTGTTTCAGAGGAACCCATAGGATGTGGTGTATCTAAGATGGTTTCGAACAAGTCTATGGAGTGCAGAGGGTTCGAAAGGTCAGCGATGGTGTTTGAGGTACAACGATAGGCCCAGCAGTGCAGCATTGGCTGGTTGGCCTTAGGGGACTTAGAAATAGAGTCGACTTCTACGGCATCAGGAGGACTTCAGTTCTAGGTGGAGCACCGAGTAGAGGTGGCTTCATGGATGGAGCTATGACATGGATTCAGAGCAGAGATGTGCACCGGTGCCGAGACTGTATAGATCTAGGTGGAGAGGATTGTGCAGGGAGATAAGCATGGCTCTGAGGGGACAATGTCAGGTGGAGCATCAGGATATGCAGTGAGTGTCGGTAAAGGAATGTTGCATGATCTCCAGGAAAGTTTAGGACAAGTGATGTAGCTGCCAAGCAGAAGGATATCTACAACTCCAAAGGTGATGCAGAGAAACAAGCCAAGGACTTTAGTGGTGAAGGCGGTCATCCCAAAGGCCTCAAAGGGAGCTTAGCAGTTGAAGAAGAATGGCAATGGTAAGGTGAGCAAGAGGGCTATTAAGACATGCAGGAGGATGTTGCCAAGTGTGCCAAGGGTTGGGTGCACTAAGGTGGAGATTGTAGATGGTGTGGTGCTCCCAAGCCTTAGGAGGCCACGGGCAGAGCCAAGGTGAGTGCTCTACAGAGGCTAGGATAGGTGTGGTCCTAGGGCTAGGACTGGAGTCATCCTAGGGTGGAGGTGGTATGTAGCTCTCCATGGGCTTGAGGTTTGGGTATTGAGGGCCTCAAGGGGCTTGGTTGGTGCTTCAAAGATCTGGGATTCAAGATGGAGTGAGGAACCAAATTAGAAAAATCAAGACTGTAGAAGGAAGATTTTCTGCAGGTTAGCCAACTCAATCCAAAACTGGATCGACTAAGTCTCACAGCACAGGCAAAATAGAAAGGTCGAGTTTCGAGACTATAGACACGGCACAAAATTGGGCCAGCTCAGTTTCGAACTGAGCCGACCCAGTGGAACTTAGCTAGCTCAGTGCTAAGACTGAGTTGGCTCAGTGTGCAGGCAGAGTTACATGAGGGTCTATTTTGGACTAGGGTTTGGGTTGATCCTAAGTATTTTATGGCCAAGTTTGAGAGGTCTTAAAGGGGCTAATTCATGTATGGGTTGGGATTAGATCCAAGGGATGAGAGCATGTGAGACTTGGGCTCGGTGAGTGCTTTCATGTATTGGGTTGGCCTAAGGGAGTTTTTTAGCTAGAATTTATTCGGGTTCATGTGGAAACTCTAGGGTATATAAATCAAGACATTGTAACTTTTACAACAGAACGGAATATAATTAAGCTTTTCTCCCTAACTCTGTTCTCTCTTCTCTCTAGTTCCAACACCAAAACCTAAGATTCTCTCATCTTTCTTAGATCTTCTTTAGTTTGTTGGATTAACATCCAAGTTCATGCAAGAGATTGGATCTACGGTTGTGGCTCCAAGCAGCTGTAGGAACAATATGCCGATAGCAGCTTGAGCTCTATCGGGATAACTGCTTCCATTCCAAAAGCCAGAGCGAATGGCATTTCTCTGGTTGGTAGCTTCTGGGTAGTTTGGTATGCCCAGAGGACGTGGTAAAGCTCGTCCACCCAAGTCCCCCTTGCTCTTTCAAGTCTTGCTTTGATGCCTTTCAATAGGATTCTGTTGGTCACTTCAGCTTCATTGTTTGCCTGTAGAAGGGCTACTGATGTAAAATGATGGGAGATGTTTAAATCTTCATAAAATTTGATAAATTTTGCTTCAACAAACTATCGCTCATTATCTATTATGAGGGTTTGAGGTATGCCAAATCTGCAAACAATCTACTTCCTGATGAAGTCTTGCACTTTTGCTTCGATGATTTTTGCTAGAGGTTCTGCCTCGACCCACTTTATCAAATAATCTATTACCACCAAAAAAAACTAATGCTATCCAGATGCCATGGAAAAAGGTCGGAGTATGTCCATTCCCTATTGAGCAAATGACCACGGGGCACTCAGGGGTGCAAGTTCGGAAGCTAGCTACCTTTGAATGTTTTCATTTTTCTGACAGCGATCATATTTTTTAACATATTCTATAGAATCATGGTACATGACTGGCCAATAGTAACCCTACTGAAGTAATCTATATGATAAAGATCTGGCCCCTATGTGACTCTCACAGATTCTTTCATGCAGTTTCTAGAATGCAAAGTCAGCTTTTGAAGGTTGGAGATATCTCAAAAGCGGTAGGGATTATGATCTTTTGTACAGCTTGCCTTCATACAGAACATATTGGGAGGCTTGATTTCTAAGTTTCTAAGTTTCTTTTGGGTCATGAGGAAGGGCTCCATCCTTGAGGGAAGCAACTAGTAGATCGATCCAGCTTGACTTATGCTCGACATGCATAATGGACTGCGAGTCCTCCGAACTTGGATATTTCAGAACTTTAAAAAATACATCGTTGGACAATTCGGTTGGGGCTAAAATGGCCAACTTAGAGAGAAAGTCGACTTTAGTATTTTCTGCCCTTGGAATCTGTTGGATGCTAAAATGGTTGATGGCCGGAGTGAAGTTCTTCACTTTCTCAAGATATTTTATCACGCTTTCCTCTCGAGCTTCAGAACTACCGTTAACCTGTCCGACCACTAGTTCGAAATCACTATAGACCTGGAGCTGATCTATTTCTAACTCTTTAGCTATTTTCAACCCAGTGATCAAAGCTTCATATTTGGTTCCATTATTAGTTGTAGGGAATTCAAAGCATAGTGCATATTCGGCAATGATCCCCTCTGGGTTAACCAAGATTAGTCCAGCACCTGCACCAGAAGCATTGGATGGGTCATCTACATACAAGGCCCAAAAACCTTTGGAAAGGTCAACACTTTGTTTAGAGGAGCTCGACTGCAATAGTGGAATGCTGGCTTCATCTAGTTTAACCTCGGCTTCCTCTGGGATGGTGCATTCAACTATAAAATCTACCAATAATTAGGCTTTGATCGACGATCGAGGTCGGTAGTTGATGTCAAATTTTGTAAGCTCAATTGCCCATTTTGTGATTCTTCCAGAGGTGTTCGTCCAATGAAGGACTGCTTTAATTAGTTGATCAGTAAGGAAAGTTATAGTGTGCCCTTGGAAATAAGGTCAAAGCCTTTAGGCTACAATCAGCAAAGCATAAGTTAGTTTTTTTAAGTTAGTATACCTGGTCTCGGTGTTCCTTAAGACTCGGCCATGTAATAGATTGACCACTGTACTTTTGCCTCCTCTTTGACTAGGACTACCACAAGGGCCATTAGGGAGACCGCCAGGTACAAAAATAATTTCTCTCTGGGTTTGGGCTTTGCTAATAGAGGAGGTGAATAGAGGTAGTCCTTGAGCTCTTTAAAGGTTTGTTGACATTCGGTGGTCCAGTAGAAGTTCTTCGACTGTTTTAAGACCTGAAAGAAGGGCATGCATCGCTTGGCCGACCTCGAGATGAAATGGTTTAGGGTTGCCATTTTTTGAGTCAGGGATTGAACTTCTTTTATTGATGAGCAATCATCTCTTGAATGGCCCGAATCTTCTTTAGATTTGCTTCGATTCCATGCCTCGACACCATGAATCCTAAGAACCTTTCTAAAGTCACACCGAAAGCACACTTGATTGGGTTCAGCTTCATTTTGTATCTCTTGAGGGTGCTGAAGGTCTCTTCAAGGTCGGTAATGTGATTTATTGAAGCTCTGCTCTTGACAAGCATGTTGTCTACATATACCTCCATGTTGCGATCATTTTGCTTCTTGAAGATTTTGTTGATTAGGCACTGGTATGTTGCGCCCACATTTTTGAGTACAAAAGGCATAATCTTGTAATAGTAAAGACCATGGTCAGTAATAAAAGTGATCTTCTCCTCATCCTCTGGTGCCATTTGGATTTGGTTATAGTAAGAAAAGGCATCCATGAAGGTGAGGAGCTCATGGCCCGAGGTCGCATCCACCAGTTGATCAATCTTTGATATGGGGTAACTGTCATTTGGATAGGCTTTGTTCATCTTTTTGATGTCTATGTACCTTCTCCACTTGTCGTTCACCTTTTTGACGAGCATGATGTTGGAGATCCAATTTGGATAGTTGACTTCTCGAATGAATTCGGTCTTGTGGAGCTTGTCAACTTTCTCTGCAATTGCTTTCTACCTCTCTGAAGCATGGCTGTGCATCTTTTCTTTCACTGGCTGATGTTTAGGGTCAACAGCCAGGCGATGTTCCATGACCACTACATCGATCATGGGCATGTTGTCGGAAACCCAAGCATTGGTTCAAGCTGGTACTATGTCGCTAGTGAAGCCTACCAATGGAGAGTTTATTGGTCCAAGCTGATTGTTAGGTATAGATATTTTAGAGAAAGCATCATAAAATAAAATATCAACCAAGCTTTCATTATCAACAAGGACGTGGCGCACATCATAGTCTGTAATATTTAAAGCAATTACAACTGCATCGTCATGCAGGAACTGAACTCCCTATGCATCTACTTTAGTGAAGGCTATGGGTTCTTCAGTCCTCTATCTCTTCACCGATCCTTTAGATCCACTAGCCTCCTCTTGTTGAGGTCTCCCAAAAATGGTATTGATGATGCCAAGAGGTGGTCGGTCTCCCTATTGCTCCTCCCTCCTTGGCAGTTCTGGCCATGGCAATGCCCTTGGTCGATCCTCTCTTCCTTCAGGCCAACATTGCAGAAATCGGCCAAGCCGGCCTCGCCTGATGAGCTCCTCGATCTAATCCTAGAGTTGAATACATTTTTCAGTATCATGACCATGGTCATGATGGTAGAAGTAGTATTTATTAGGATTGCGCTTGCCAGGATAAGTGTGCATCCTCTCTGGCCTTGATCGTTGCTCCTTGATCTCCATTAGTACTTGCATTTTTCGAGCATTGAGGGGGGCATAGTTGTGGAATCTTCTAGGGGGAAACCTCTTCGCGCCCTTCTATCAGGGCTTCTTTGTTAATGAGCTCAAGGAAGAGTTCAGGCTTGCCTGTGCTCAGGGGAAGTTCGGGAGCATGGTCGAACTTCATTCAGCTTTTTTTCAACTATAGGCTTGCTAGATTCGCCCGCCTACTTCTCTCCTACGACTCTCTCATCCTTCAACTTGAAGGCTTCTTCAGCTCGGACATATCCTTCAGCTTGAGCTAGCAGATCGATAAAATTCCTAAGATACTTCTTCTCTAAGGAGAATAACAGATCATTCTTTTAAAGGCCACCTTTAAGCACGACCATGGCAATGGATTGGTCTAGATGCCGAACCTCAAGGACAGCAGCATTGAAGTGGTTGACATAAGCCTGGATTGACTCTCCCTCTTTCTACTTATTGTTGATGAGGGAGTCCAATCCTCACCTGGGATATCAGCTACTGATAAAATGAGCCATAAATTGATGGCTCATCTAATCGAAAGAGAAGATCGTGCCCAGCTTCAGTACAGATTACCAATTTTTTGCTACTTTTTTCAAGATAGATGAAAAAGCTCAGCACCAGATGGCGTTTGACGTGCCATGGAGTAGCATCATGGTTTGGAAGGCCTCCAGGTGGTCGATCGGATCAGAGATTCTATCGTAGCTTTTGAATTGGAGAAGCTTGAAATTTGGCAAGATTGACTCTTGCATAATTTAAGCAGAGAAGGAGGGATCGATGTAGATGTCGTCATGGTGAGTCGGGGCGACATGGTAGAGTTCTTCAATCTATCGGTCTATTTCTTGCAATTTTTGATTGAGAACATCATCTCGATCATCGATCCTAGAAGATTTTCAGCTGTAGATGAGAAAGTCTCTTCTGGAGAGAAATCATGATCAGAACAAGATTCTTCAGCTCTTTATTTCTTCTTCCCAGGAGTGATGGGTCTGCTGACCCAAGTACGCCTCCTCAGGATTGGTTCTTGACACCCCAATGGGAGATTTTCTAGTGGAGCCACTGTCGGGGGTTGTTGCATGGCCTGCACCATTTTGGTGAGGCCTTGAACCTGTTGCATCAATAGATTGAACTGCTCCAAATCTACCATGGCCATCGGTGGAGGGGGTCGAGGCACTGGTGATGGAGTAGGGATGGACAAATCTGGCTTAGATCTAATAGTAGAAGCAGTGGATTGTCAGTGGTTGTTTTCTTTGGAGGCATTTCTAAGCTAAAAAGATTAAACAGAGATGAAACTTGGTGGATCTCGAAGGATTAAGAGAAGAAAAGGATCCAAATCGACTGGGCACTCCTTTTAGAATAAGGGCTCAAGAGGGTCCTTCCTCTAGTGTCAATCCTATTGATGAAGAATTTGGTTGACATCGAAATCGAGCTAGAGTTGGAGAAGATGAGGTCGCCATTGAGAACCTGCAAGATAAGTCCTGATCAAAGTTGGGGTGATGGCTTTGGTAAGATCCTCCGATGATCAAGTCAGTTCTTCTGACCAACAGAAATGGAGTGCTCAGAAGAGAATGTAGCAGAGTTTGGGAAAGAAGAAGAGAGCCCTTAGAGAAATGTATCTGAAGGATCCTTTTTTAGGTGGATCCTGTAACAAACTGAGAGCGACAGCCATAACCGTCTAGTAGTGGGCCACTCGGAGCCACGTGGAGTTTGTTATGGAGAGTGGTGTCTATTGTCCTGACATGCCAGTTTGTTGGAATTTAATAGTTGGAGTTTGGAGGAGTAGATATCAGTCGGTGAAGAATTTTGAGTTATATCAATTCTAGAGGGGTTGAAACTCTCCTAAGGTAGTCTATGCGGGTTGGTCCATGCCGTGTATAGAATTGAATTTGCGTAGGTGAGGAGACCCTTCTGAGCGACTGCAAGAAATTCGATCGAAAGGGGTTCGAAAGCTCTACGACTGGAGAAATCTTAAAGAAAGTCTGTAGGAGAAATCTAAAAGTGGATCCGCTAGAAGAATCTGAAAGTAGATCGGTCAGAGGGAAAATCTGAAGGGGGATTCATCTGATGGAGGAATCCGACTGTAGGAGAAGTCCAAAAGAAGTTCGACTGATGGAGAAGTCTAAAAAGAGTTTGGTTGATATAGAAGTTCAACAGGAGTTCGATTGATGGAGAATTTTGGAAGGAGTTCGATTGATAGAGAAGTCTGAAAGTAGTCTGACTGATGGAGAAGTGTAGAAGGAGTTTGGTTGATATAGAAGTCTGAAAGAAGTTCAGCTGATGGAGAAGTCCGAAACAAGTTAGACTGATGGAGAAGTCCAAAAGGAGTATAGCTGATATAGAAGTCCGAAAGGAGTTCAACTAATAATGAAGTTATAAAGAAGTTCGGCTAATAGAGAAGTTTGAAAGAAGTTTGACTGATGGAAAAGTCTGAAAGGAGTTCGGTTAATATAGAAGTCCGAAAGGAGTTCAATTGATGGAGAAGTTTAGAAAGAGTTCGATTGATGGAGAAGTCTGGAAGGAGTTCGACTGATATAGAATTCCAGAAGGAGAAATTCATGATTGAAGCTCTTCTGTGATTATAAGTTATATTTGGCTGAGCATTAGACCGAACTTCGGTAGAAGCGAGCTTTACCTTCAATAATAGGTGTAGAAGTTTCAAAATAATGAGACAGTCGGCCAAACTTCGGCCAGATGGCAGAGAAAAAGGAAACCTATAACGAATCGAAAGGAGTTTGATATGATAAATGCGAAGGAGATGTTCAAAAATCAAAAGAGGGCTACTACAAAGGGGACAGTGGGAGCTGAAGCTCGACATGCAAGATCTCTAAGTACTAGCAAAATCGATTGGCAGGAGGAGAACTGACTCTGTTATCCAAACTAGAGAGTTTGAGATTGTATTCTGGAGGGTTTCCATATTGAATTTGGATCAGAGAAAGATCATCCATAGTAAGAATGGATGGGATGGTGTCTGGGATAAAGGACGAGTGAGCCATGTTCCTAGGTTCGACCTCGACCTCGATCATATCATAGGTGCAGGGTCTTGGAAGGTCGGTCTAGGCAAACTCCAAGAATCGAGGGAGTGGGAGGTTTCGAAAGACATTTAGATCGAAATAAAATCCCAAGAAAATACTGAAAACCAAGAAAAAATACAGGACAAATATTGCCATAGAGAAATCGAAGGAGCAAGAAGCTAAAAAGTATGAATACCCAAAGAGAATGATTGGAAAACTGACCTAAGCTATTTGAGGAGGATGAAAAGATGGTGGGTGTGATAAGAACCAATCGAAAGGGCATTCGGAATCCTACAGGACAATGGAGGAAGCTAAGACCCTTGGGTGGAAAAAGATTGGGGATCAAAGGAAGAAGAAGACTCGGACAAGAATGACTTCCAGATTAGAGGAGAAGGCCTTAAATAGCCAGAGGCAATCTAAGGCAATTATGATTGTGGACCAACTTCAATCGATGGGCATGTGCCGCGTGTCCCACTCATCATGATAGAGATGTGGCAACAGATGGAGTCTTTATGGTGCCATACCTGGGGTAGAGTTTCAATGGGAAAGACGAAGAGCCATCTTCTCAAACCAATTTCAGATTTAAAAAGCTTCGGTGCTAGTGCAAAAAGTGCCAAAACATCTCCTTATGACTAGCATGGGAACCCAAAAAGAACTTCGACAGTCGCCTTTTTACTCCCTTCCTTTGAATTTTGAACTCGAAAGTAGGGGGAATATTGTTGGGGGTAAACCTCACTTCCATCAAAGTTCGGTCTGATGCTCAGCCAAATATAACCTATAATTATAGAAGAGCTTTAATCGTGGATTCCTCCTTCTGAACTTCTATATTAGCCGAACTCCTTCCAAACTTCTTCATTAGTCCAACTTCTTTTGGACTTCTCCATCTATTAAACTTCTTTTAGAATTCTATATCAGCCAAACTCCTTCTGGACTTCTCCATCAGTTGAACTTCTTTCGAACTTTTCCATCAGCCGAACTCCTTTGAGACTTCTATATTTGCTGAACTCCTTCCAGACTTCTCCATTAGTCAAACTCCTTCCAGACTTCTTTATCAACCAAACTCCTTTCAAACTTCTCCATCAGCTAAACTTCTTCCAGACATCTCCATAAGTCGAACTCCATCTGGATATCTATATAAGTCAAACTCCTTCTGTACTTCTCCATCAGTCGAAATCCTTTCAGACTACTCCTTCAGTCAAATTCCTCCATCAGACGAATCCTCCTTCAGATTTCTCCTTTGGCCGATCTACTTCTAGATTCTTCCAGCGGATCTACTATAAGATTTCTCCAGCAAACTTTCCTCAAGATTTTTTCAGTCGTAGAGCTTTCGAACCCCTTCCGACTGAACTTCCTGCAGTCACTTAGAAGAACCTCCTTGCCTATGCGAATTTGGTTCTATACATGATATTAGTGTGAAATCTAGTTGTCATCAGACGAGTGCTGGAGTCGGAGAAGATGAGGTCATCATCGATGATCTACAAAATAAGTCTCATCTAGAGCCCGGGGTGGTGGCTCCGGCAAGACTCTCTGATGATCAAGTCAGGTCTTTCAGCCAACAAAGATGGAGTGCTCAGTCAAGAAAGTTTTAGAGTTTCGAGAAGAAGAAGAGAGCTTGAAGAAAATATATCTGGTGGGTCCCTTTTATAACCCAGAGCTTATAACAAACTGATAGTGATTGGCGCAACCGCTTGGTAGTGGACCGTTTGAGGCCACATGGGATTTGTTATGGAGAGTGGTGTCCATTTTCTTGACGTGCTGGTCTGTTGAAGATCTAACAACTGGAGTTTGGATGGAATAGTTGTAGGCAATGAAGGGCTCTTGGATGTTGTTATTCCGGAGGAGTTTGGAGGCTCTTAGGATTGACTGTGCGTTGGCTTTTCTTTGCCATGCTGAAGGTATACGTCATGGTCCTTTCAGACAGTTGAAAGAAATTCGATCGGAAGAGAAGTCTGGCAGGGGTTCGACCGGCAAAGAGGCCCGAAAGACGTCCAACCGAAAGGAGTTTGACTATGAGGGATCTGCCTGGGCTGAATATTGACTAATGGCCATAAAAAGTGATAATGACCGAAACACTGGCATCTCTGCTATTCCATTGTGGTTCAGCCATTCCCAATGTTGCTCATCGGTGAATAACGATAAAGCACTGAAGTTCATCTAGGGGTAGTTCGGAAGAAGTTTGGCTGTTGAAGAAGTTTCGCTGAAAGAGGAATCCAGGAGGAGTTCGACTAAGATTCTGCCTAAATGGGGGATCCATGGATGTTCGTCCGGGTGGGGCCACATAGGTTACCAGAAGAAGATTGGCCGAACAAAATGCGCAGGAGCCGGGGACTTAGCCGATTCTCTACGACAGAAGAATTAACTATTCAAGTTCGTTTGGAGAAGGAATCCACAATGCCTCATTAAATACAAAATCGATCTTCCCAGTCAATCAGATTATCTGACTACAGTGTTGAGGGTCGACCATCTCAAAATGATTCAGAGTTTGAATACACCTATGGGTTGAGGTTTAATTGTTATAACTGCAACTAGATGGAACTAATCAAGATTCGGAGTCTTAACTAAACTTCGACAAGCATGGATTTATCCCCAACACTGATCCCCCTACTCTTGAGTTTGAAGTTCGAAGGATGGTAGTAAAATGGAGACTGTTGAAGCTCGAAGGATTTTTCAATCATGTTGAGTTTCCCATGTCAGGATTGGATGGAGAGTTTTGGCCTTCACCGGGCAAGCATCGAAGCTTCACAAATGCATGGTGACCCGAAGAGATGTTTTTCGAATGCCCCACCAGAAGTCTACCAAGAGTATGGTGCTATTAAGGATTTGCCCGCTGGATGCTTTTTGCCATGATGAGTGGGACATGCGTCGGTCAGAGATTGGCTGGAGGAAATCTGCAATCATAACTGTCTTGAAATTTTAGGGATTATTTAAACCCATCCTCTTCCTCCGAGCCTTTACCTCTTCTGAAATCCTCATCTCCTTCCTCTGATTTTCTTCTCCATCCGACACGAGGGTCCAAGCTTCTTCCTCAATTTTCCTTCGTTCCAAGTGGACCCCCATTCGATTTTTGTTACATTTGTCATCTCATTGTTCTTCCCAGTCGATTTAGGTTAGCCCTCCGATATTTTTTTGGATTATTTCTACACACTTTGCTTTCTTGCTCTTTCTATTTTTGTCGAAGTTTGTACACCTTATTTTTTTTTATTTTTGGGTGATTCCTCGATTTTACTTTGATCCAAATGTCTAGCAAGGGATCCTGATCAACTTATTCTAGGAGCCCGACCCTTTTAACCTTGGTGAACCCACCTCCTGGAGAGGCCGAACCCTTGGAGTTGGCCTATCCTTTTGTTCCTGCAACCATTCCCTATAGACTTCGATCCGATGATCTTTTTCTAGTCAGGATTCAGTTCGAAATTCCTTCTGAATACAAGCTCGAATTTTCTAGGCCCGACAATCGAGTTTGCTCACCTCCTCTTGGTCGAACCTATCTATATCTCAAAACCCTTCGGTTCGGGCATAGCTTTCCATTGCCTCCTTTTGTAGTTAACTTATTGAGGTTTCTCAATATTTCTCTTGCTGCTATGGCATCGAATTTTTTTAGATTCATCAAAGGGTTTCTCTCTCTATGCACCATGGTAGACGTCCGACCTACCATTTTCTTATTTCATAATTTCTTCACCTTCAAACACCATCCAACTGCCAAGGACTAGTGGTATGTATCTCCATAGTTCGATAAGAAGGGACTGCTTAAGGGTGCTCCTTCCTCCATTCATGGCTGGAAGGAGAAATTCTTTTTTGTCTCCCATCCCTCCTTAGGGTTAGGGCTTCCTCCATGGGGTGAGATGAGGGAAATGATCCACCGAGCACTTGGGTTAGAAAGCGAGGATTGAAGTTTGATCAATAAGCTAAAGTTCTTTAATACTCCATCGATCCCCAAACATCTGGACAAGCAGCCCTTGTTCAACTTTGATCTCAGTTTTCTTAACCAAATAGGTAGTTCTTCAAATTCAGTCGGTTGGGTGGTATTCATTCTTTTGATCTAACTTTATCTTCTTTGCAGAAATGACTCAAGAGGAACAGAACCGCCTGGCGAATGGAATCAAGACCCTTAAGAGGAAAGATGGTCCTACCGACGAACCGTAGAAGAAGGCTTAGATTGGAGAGTCAAGCCAGGCCATGCCGATTTGGGCCGTGCAGGCCCTCGAGCCCGTCTTTATCGTGCTGAGCCCGGTCTTGTTTGAAGAGGCTGCCCCTGCTGCTCCTGTTCAGCAAGAAGAAATTATGGAGAGGAAGAAGAAGAAGGCCATCGATAAGAAAGTTAGATGGAAGGCTAAGATCTCTGAGGGAGAGGATCTTAGCCAAGAGCAGGGTTCCTTGGACGACCGAGAGGTCGCCCAGGCACTGATGGAGGGGAGCGTCCTTTCCCATATTGTAGAGAGGATGCTCCAAAAGGATGACGTTAAGAGGTTTGACGAGTCCTTCACTGCCTTCCTAGAGGTAAGTGGCTTCTTTTCATTTTGACTTCATGTCCCGGGCTCTAAAGTTGGATTCTTCTAAATTTCTGACTCGCTTTTTATTTTGCAGTTGGGACACTATATTTTTGCTCACTCCGAGGTGGCAAGCTAGAGATGGGCCAAAGCTTCCAGGGCCCTTGAGCAAGCCTGCATAGAAGTCGAGAAGGCCTGGGCCAATGCCGATGCTCTGATGGTTGCCTCGAAAACCCACTCATCTGAAGTTGAATGCCTTCAGATGGAGTTGAGAGAGGAGCATGAAGAGATGGCGATGCTGAGGGCCAAGTTAGCTATAGAGAAGAAGGAAAAAAGGAAGATGCAGGAGGAGGTTAGCACCGCCATGGAGATGGCCGTGCAAGACTTCAAGTCCTCCAGAGATATGGAGGACATCAAAATGGACTTCGCCCAGAAATCTTTTCTAGAAGGATTCTAGATCTACTTGGGGTGGGTCATCGAGAACTTCCCCAACGTCGATCTACACCTCCACATAGAGAAGAGAAAGAATAAAGCTGGCCCTTCGCGTACTGATGCTGAGGTTGCCCCTACCGCCCATGCCAATGAAGGTACTCCGAAGGATCCAAAACCTGCAAGTAGAGCATCTAGGCCTGCTCGAGAGCCAGAGGCAGTCGAGAACATCCTAACCTCTCTAGTGGGTGAGCCACTAAAGCTCTAAACTTTTGATGTTTAAGTACTTTTCTTCTTTTTTTTTTGATGTATCAAAAATATTTGAAGCAAGGAAAGCAAATTTTTTTTTTCTATACACTCTACGCTACATGTGATTCAGAACGCCTCTGACAACCAGGGCCACGACCCCCTTTCTTCGGTTGATGCCAACCCCTTACCTCAGGGAGTTTCATTAAAATCTTTAATAAAGGGTTTGAATAAGAAAGTCCACCATTTTAAAAAAAAGTTAAAGAAGGTTGAGGCCAACCTTCAGGCCTCTCGAAAGAATGCTTCGGAGGCGACTAAAGAAGTTACTCGCTTTCGAAGCTTACACATGAAGATTCCATAAGCTTCAGCATCGAAAAAGGAAATTTTGAGAAGGAGCTTGCTGAACTCCAGAAGAATGCAAGTGACAAGTCTTGGGTGCTAACAGCGAAGGTTGGCTCTCTTGAAGTGGATCTTAAGGAGGCAAAAGAAAAGATCCATCTCTTAGAAAGGAGTTCCCCATGGTCCACTAATGAAGCCTGGTATAATTGGGATTGGTCAAAAAAGTTCTCGCAACTTCAGAAGTAGCTACAAAATGTTGAGGACCAGCACAATAGTTACCGAGCGACTTGGGTAGGAAAGATGTCTAGGCTTGAGGGCGAGTTGAAGGCTACCAGGGATGAGGCTATTTTCAGAGAGTTTATATCAGTAGTAATCAGGGTGAATTAAGGGCTTCTCTTGACCGGTGACTCTGAGCCTTGAGACTAAGTCAATAGCTACTCATCCTTGAGAAGATGGGATTAGACTTAAACCCCTTTGATATGTGTTAGATATATGTGCCCTAGAAGCCAGAATTGGCTGACACTTGTAATACACTTCTAGGGGCAAAATTATAATTTTGACTATAATTAATAAAATGGGTTATTTTCTATCACATATGTGTATTTAGTGTCTGTGATACATCCTTTGAGTTAATGGTAATGATAATTCATATTTTCAAGAGTTGAAAATTTAAGACATGAATAATCATTATTAACTCATAAACAGCTCCCGACCATAGGATCATCACGAGGATGGTGATTGATCCGGAAGGTTGGTGTACGATCGCTTCTCTTTAGTAGATGAGTCTTGAGTCTACGGTGTGGAGACACCGGAGCGAGAGTACAGGTACTCGTTAGAGAACGAGGGCACTGAGCGTGACCACCTCGAGTAGTCATTAGGAAGTCTACCTTCTCGTCAATGACTGACTCGATGCTGCAGTAGTGTGTCTGGTTCTTTGACCTGAGATGCATCGGCAGTTCACCTTGAGGGTGTTATAGTTTGACTACACCATTACTCGGTCTCCTAGCCATATGGAACCCTGAGGTGTATGTTGGCTATAGCATGTTCATTGTAGGAACTGGATTGCATCAAGATGGAATCTATCTACCTCGGTGGTAGAGGAGTAGCCCTATGATGATCATGAGAATCAAGTCCAGAAATCCATGGCCATGGTAGAGTGAAATAATAGAAAGAGTTTCTATTTAGATTTTCACATTGGACTCGAATCGAATGATTACATCATATGACAGAGACTAGGGTTTGACGAGTTCACCTTAACCCTAATCTGATCGGGGCTCAAGATAGAAGAACTTAATCACACAGGTAGCTGCACCAAGAGGTTCGCATTCAGCTCTGATGGGTTGCCACCATATACTGCTAGGTGTCACTGGTGGATTTTGGGAGCAATTAGAATGATTTAGATGATCGATCATTCTAGCTGTTCGAATCAGAAGAGTTCTGATCCATCGAAAGGAGTTTCGATGATGTCTATGATAGAGATCATGACATATCCCATTACCATACAGAACTGAACCTAACTGGGTCACACAAACAAGGGTTTGAATCTGGTGATCATCAATTGAACTGATCTAGTTCAATTGATCTGAATGAGATTCAATTAGGTTCAAGGAAATCGTGCTAGCACTCGATTGAACCTAACGTTCTTCTTTTACTATCATAAATAAGTTGTCCTGACTGAGCCAAAGGAGTTTGTGCTCAATCAGAGGCCTTCATATGGTCTGACTGGAGGTTGTCCAAGTCAGAATAGGTTGTCTTATTTGTAAGACATTACCTGCCATTTTTGGTCACCTGCCATTTCTTGTTCTTTGACTTTGGTCAAAAGTCTACCTTTGACTGGTCAAACGTTGACCATTGACCCTTTGACTTTTGACCACATGTCATGCACCTATTGGAGAGCTGGTGGGGGCCTGTCCCCCTGCCAGAACCTGGCAAGGAGAAGGGCGCACGCCAAGGGTGGCGTGAGCCCAAGTAGGAGGCGCCTAGGAGTCCTTGTTGGACAAGGACTCCACCTCCCTTTTGGATTCCAATCAGAGTTCTACTAAGAATCCAGTTTGACTGGTCTTAGGCGCCCTCTAAGGAGGAATCCAGGGGTCTCTATTCCAACCAATCAGATTTAGATCTGATTTCACAAAGGGTTGTGATTGGTTGAGAGGAAGAGGAGTTGGATCACAAGAGGTCTATAAATAAGACCCTGCGCCCAACCCTAATTCTAATGAAATTAGACACGCCCCAAGGCTGCCTCTCCCCTCCTTCTCCATGCCATAGTCTCTTCTCCCCTTGCTCTCCACGTCCAAAAGTGTTTTGGATTTAGGTTGGTGCGATTCAGATCAAGGAAAGGCGATCAAAAGCAAGAAGGCTGCGCTGCTGCAAAAGGACGACTGCAGATCTTCAAAAGAGTTTTGAAGATCCTCCAGATCAGATCCAGATCTGATTTTTGGAGGTGTGATAGAGAAGAAGAGGATCTCCAGATCCAACCCGAGTGGATACCGGTAGAGGCCAGGCGCTTGCGTGGCTAAGATCCAGAACCTTCCGCTGCAATCAGGATCATCTACAGGGTAATAGGATTACCCAAATCAGGTAAATTAAATTTGATTTAATTTATCTTATTTTATTTTATTTATTAAAATAATAAGAATCAGATCTGAAACATATCAAGATCTGATTGAGATCAAGAGAAAATTTTTGAAATATATCTCTTGATCTAATCAGATCTGGACGAACCTGGACCGGGAAATCAGGATTTCCCTTCAACTGGTATCAGAGCCATGGTTCTAAATTGTTTAGATCTGATTTTAATTTTATTTTAATTAGAAAATAAAGTGATTTCAGATGTCACATGAGATGTGATCAGATCTGAAATCAGAAAAATTAAAATTAAATGATTTGGATCTAAGAACATGAAGATATGCATGACTAGTTCTAGAATAGAATAGTTCTATAGAATAGTTTTGCATGTCTTTGATTTAATCTGATTAAATCATATTTTAGATCTTCTTATTTACTATTTTCTGATATTATAAGTGTTATAATAACATCTGATAAACAGCAAATAAAAATTATTTAATTTTAAATATCATATGAGATATGATAGATGCATGACTAGACTAGTTGTAGAATAGTTCTACATAATTGTCTAGATTAGAATTTATTTTGATTAGATCAATTTAAATCTAATTTTTTAGATTATTATGAGATAATTTAGATCTGAAAACATGCATGATTTGATACATGAGATGTATGCAAAATATGCCATGATTAGATCTAAATTTGTATATGAGATATATGATATAGATCTGATAACTGTTTTGTAGTATTTGACATGTTCCTGATTAAGGCGTTCCTCTTGGCCGTCCGGTCATAAGAACGAAGAAGGGTTTAAAGGCCCTCTCTTCCCATTCGATGGGGTGTTCTTATGACGTGTAGGGGTGCTGCGTGTTCGTCCTTAATCAGAAACCCAAAACTTACTTTCTGCAAAACCCTAGATCCTGAAACCCTAGGATTTATTGTGCATATTTTGTTTATGAACCCAACTTAATTAAGAATTAAGTTTATGGAATATTAATTAGGTCTAAAATTGAGAATTTCAGATCTAAGACATATTCATAATACTGGGTTCGGGCTTGGGTAGCTCAATTAGGTCTAAGCGGTTGATCAAACCGAATCAAGAGTTGGTTAGATGGGATCAACAATGCTTAAATTGACCAGCCTAATAGGATTAAGTCTGGGTCAAGATCGAGTCACGATCAAGCAAGACCTAATTAGGCTCAGAGGTTAGAGTCTGGATTGTAGGCTAACCCAATTGGTTCTGACTCAACAATTTGGTGTCTAAGGTAAGTTTGGCACAGACGACCGACTGGTTTTTAATTGGAAGCTACTCGACCTGAATGCGTTCTTGTGCGAGTTAACGGCATATTCCTTCCACCGGTCTCACTTACCTGGCCATATCTGTTGACACAGTTCTGATCTGAGGTGGTCAATAATCCGAGCTGACCCATGCCACTAGGTTAGTCATAATTGTTATGACTAAGCCAAGTCTAGTTTAATGAGACCTGAATCAATTCTCCCTAAGAAAAGATTAAGTCCTGAGGTCTTCCACCATTGTAGACGTGCGGGCCCTTCCCGGGGTTGATTGTTCTCGGCTGGATACAGTGGCTCAGTTGCACCGGGAAGATGCAACCATGTCTATTAGGCATTGGATGCTATGGGCTGGAGGATGAGTTGGGCTCAATATTTCGGATACGGTGAGAGACCCAATTAGGAACCCAGTCTATGCAAATGGTGGGTCTGACTTAACTAAGGAGTGGATCAATATTTCGGATACGGTGAGATTCATGAATTAGAGACCAAGTTTGGGTGCACCATGATTAGAGAATCATTGAACAAGAGTTGTTCACTCATTGGCTAACCCATCACCAATAACTGTTAGGTGAGGTGATGAGTCAGTTGGTGAGACCGCACCACCCACTAGAAATCATTCAATCGTGGAGATTTTCGCATCTCTACAGAGGGAGTGTAGGGATCCGAGAAAATAGTGGGAGCTAATTTGTTTAAAAATAAAATCCCTAAACAAATTGGTCAAGTCAAAATTACAGTATCTAACTAGAATCTTTGACTCTCTACAGGAAAATGTCTGCGTCCAACCCACTGGCACGTATCCTAGACACACATAGACTGACTGGACCCAATTATAAAGATTGGCTCAGGAACTACAAAATTGTTTTGGGTTCAGAGAAGTTAACACATGTTTTGGACCAGGACCCTCCCACCTTACCAGCTCGTCCATCCACTGAACAGAGAGCGTCTCTGGAAAAATGGATTGACGAAGACAATAAGGCCAGATACTACATGTTGGGCTCGATGTCTGATGAGCTCCAGCGCCAACATGAAGATATCGGGACTGCTCGCCAAATGTTGGCTCACCTGCAGGAGATGTTTGGTGAACAGAGTCGCGCAGCCAAATATCAAGTCACGAAATGACTTTTTAAGGCTAAGATGCGTGATGGGCAGTCAGTCCAAGATCACTGTCTGACAATGATCAAGGACATGGAAGAGCTTGAGAAGCTCGGTGTGAAGTTGGACTTGGATCTGCAGAACGATATTATTCTGCAATCCTTGACTGATGCATATGGGCAATTCATCATGAATTACCACATGCATAAACTTCAAAATTCCTTGGCCGAGTTGATGAATATGCTGGTTACCGCTGAGCTTTCTATGAAAGGTTCTAAAGGCTCAGTTCTTGCTATGGAACGGACTTCTTCCAAAAGAAAGTCTTATGGAAAGAAAAAGAAGTCTGTGAAAAAGCAAAAGGTGGAAGGATCAAAGAAGAAGAAGGCAGAACCGAAGAAGAAGGTCGATGGCAAAGGAAAGTGTTTCCATTGCAACAGCGACGGCCATTGGAAGCGGAACTGCCCTACTTACCTGGCCACCCTGAAGAACAAGAAGGAAGGTCCTTCTGGAGGTATGCTCGTTATTGAGTCTAACCTTACGGTTTCTTCTGCATCCAGTTGGGTGCTTGACTCTGGTTCTAGTGCTCATCTGTGCACTTCTATGCAGGGTCTTGAGGATAGCAGGAGGCTGAGGGATGGAGACATGATCCTACGCGTCGGTAATGGAGCAAGAGTTGCTGCAGTAGCCGTGGGAACATACCCTCTTGCGATTACCATCTGGTTTAGACTTAGTTTTAAAAGACTGTTATTATGTGCCTGCAGCTAGCAGGAATTTGATTTCTGTTTCATGCTTAGCACAAGAAGGTTATGTGATCACCTTCTTTAAGGACCATTGTAACATTCTTTATGAAAGAAATAAAATTGCAAATGGTTTCCTTGTTAATGGTCTTTATCAGTTGCATATTGATGTACCTGTTTTAACTATCGAGCAAAACGTGAATGCCAAACGACCTAGGGATAGTCCAAACGACAGATATCTATGGCACCTGAGATTAGGTCATATAGCAGAAGATAGGATTAACAAATTGGAGAAAAATGGGCTATTGAGTCCATTGACTTTTGAGTCATATCCAACTTGTGAATCTTGTCTTCAAGGCAAAATGACTAAACTCCCTTTTGTTGGACATGGGGAGAGGGCCACAGATCTCCTTGCCCTAGTACATACTGATGTGTGCGGCCCATTTCGATGTGCCGGCTAGAGGCAATTTTGTCTACTTCATTACCTTTACCGATGATCTGTCTAGGTATGGGTATGTGTATCTTATGAGACACAAGTCTGAAGCCTTTTGAAAAGTTCAAAGAATTCAGACATGAAGTAGAAAAACAAACTGGAAAACCCATTAAGGTTCTTCGATCAGATCGAGGAGGTGAATACCTTAGCCGGGAATTCCTAGACTATCTTAAGGAAAATGGCATAGTCTCTCAATGGACTCCACCAGGAACACCTCAACTCAACGGGGTTTCAGAACGGAGAAATCGGACTCTATTGGATATGGTTCGATCCATGATGAGCTTCACAGACCTCCCTGATTTTCTTTGGGGACATTCATTATTAACTTCAATCTATTTACTGAATAGGGTTCCCTCTAAAACCGTTCCTACCACACCGTATGAGATATGGCACGGTAAGAAACCAAGTCTGAGTCATCTCAGAATTTGGGGTTGTCCGGCTTCATGTCAAAAGACAACAAGCGGACAAGTTAGAGTTTAGGTCCTTTAGAGCTCGATTCATAGGATATCCTAAAGAGTCATTAGGATACTATTTCTACATTCCAGAAGACCACAATGTGATTGTGAGTCGACATGCCATATTTCTTGAAAAATAGTTTATTCAAGATAGTGGCATTGGAAAGCAGATTAAGCTTGATGAGAAAGTCTCACAAGCAGAACGAGCTAAGGACCAAGTGGAACCAAATCAGGTTGAGCCAATAAGAACACTACCTCCTCCACCTCGTAGATCGGAAAGAGTTTCCCGTCCCCCTGAAAGATACTTAGGTATTATTTCAGAGGATGTAGAGGAAATGTTCCTCATAGGTAATGGTGCTCATGGTGATGATCCCAAAACCTACAACGAGGCGATATCAGATATCGACTCCGAGAAATGGCTTGAGGCAATGAAGTCAGAAGATTCGACTCGATGCACTCAAACCAAGTCTGGACCTTGGTAGATCCACCAGAAGGTATAGTACCTATTGGGTGTAAATGGATCTTCAAGAGAAAGATTGGTGCAGATGGGAATGTGGAGACATTCAAGGCTAGACTGGTGGCAAAAGGTTATAGTCAACGCGAAGGCATTGACTATCAGGATACCTTTTTCCCGGTAGCTATGCTAAAATCCATCCGCACATTGCTTGCTGTTGCAGCCTATTTCGATTATGAAATATGGCAAATGGACGTGAAAACGGCATTCCTAAATGGATATCTTGAGGAAGATATCTATATGGAACAGCCGCTAGGTTTCACATCCAGTGATACTGATCACAAGGTTTGCAAGCTGCAAAGGTCCATATATGGACTTAAGCAAGCATCTCGGAGCTGGAACACTCGTTTCAATGATGTGATCAAAAAGTTTGGTTTCATCAAAAATGAAGAGGAACCATGTGTTTTCAAAAGGGTCAGTGGGAGCGCTGTTGTCTTCCTCGTATTGTACGTGGATGACATCCTCCTTATTGGGAATGATATTCCCATGTTGACATCAGTCAAGATGTGGTTGTCCAAGGAATTCTCCATGAAAGACCTAGGTGAAGCATCCTTTATTCTAGGAATTAAGGTCTATAGGGATAGACCGAATAGGATGCTAGGACTTTCACAGAAGATGTACATAGAGGAAGTACTAAAGAGGTTTAGTATGGAAAACTCTAAGAGGGGATTAATACCCTTCAGACATGGTATTCATCTTTCCAAGAAGATGTGCCCCAGCACACCTGAGGAAATAGAACGCATGAGCAAGATCCCTTATGCTTCTGCAATAGGGAGCCTCATGTATGCCATGCTATGTACACGACCTGATATAGCCCATGCTGTGAGTGTCACAAGCAGATATCAGTCAAATCCAGGTGAAGAACACTGGACTTCTGTGAAATGTATCCTTAAGTACTTGAGAAGAACTAAGGATATGATGTTGGTCTTTGGTAATGGAGAACTCCAAGTTCAAGGGATACACAGACTCGGACTTCATGTCTGATATAGATGATCGAAAGTCGACATCTGGAAGTCTGTTTGTGTGCAATGGTGGAGCTGTCAGCTGGAAGAGTTCCAAGCAAACTGTGATAGCAGATTCCACCATGGAAGCAGAATATATAGCTGCATCAGAGGCTGCAAAGGAAGCATTCTGGTACAAGAAGTTTGCTGCAGAAATTGGAGTAATGCCATCAGATGCCATTCCTCTTTACTGCGACAACAATGGCGCCATAGCCCTTGCTAAGGAGCCGAGGTCTCACCAGAAGTCCAAGCACATTGAGCGGCGATATCATCTCATCCGCGATTACCTTGAGAAAGGTTACGTTGAGGTCAAGAGAGTCAACTCCGCAGATAATGTGGCAGACCCACTTACAAAGCCGTTGGGCCAGCAGAAGATCGAAGCCCACCTTGAGAAGATGGGACTTAGACTTGTAGCCAATTGGCTTTAGGACAAGTGGGAGATTGTTAGATATATGTGCCCTAGAAGCCAGAATTGGCTGACACTTGTAATACACTTCTAGGGGCAAAATTATAATTTTGACTATAATTAATGAAATGGGTTATTTTCTATCACACCATGTGTATTTAGTGTCTGTGATACATCCTTTGAGTTAATGGTAATGATAATTCATATTTTCAAGAGTTGAAAATTTAAGACATGAATAATCATTATTAACTCATAAACAGCTCCCGACCATAGGATCATCACGAGGATGGTGATTGATCCGGAAGGTTGGTGTACGATCGCTTCTCTTTAGTAGATGAGTCTTGAGTCTACGGTGTGGAGACACCGGAGCGAGAGTACAGGTACTCGTTAGAGAACGAGGGCACTGAGCGTGACCACCTCGAGTAGTCATTAGGAAGTCTACCTTCTCGTCAATGACTGACTCGATGCTGCAGTAGTGTGTCTGGTTCTTTGACCTGAGATGCATCGGCAGTTCACCTTGAGGGTGTTATAGTTTGACTACACCATTACTCGGTCTCCTAGCCATATGGAACCCTGAGGTGTATGTTGGCTATAGCATGTTCATTGTAGGAACTGGATTGCATCAAGATGGGATCTATCTACCTCGGTGGTAGAGGAGTAGCCCTATGATGATCATGAGAATCAAGTCCAGAAATCCATGGCCATGGTAGAGTGAAATAATAGAAAGAGTTTCTATTTAGATTTTCACATTGGACTCGAATCGAATGATTACATCATATGACAGAGACTAGGGTTTGACGAGTTCACCTTAACCCTAATCTGATCGGGGCTCAAGATAGAAGAACTTGAATCACACAGGTAGCTGCACCAAGAGGTTCGCATTCAGCTCTGATGGGTTGCCACCATATACTGCTAGGTGTCACTGGTGGATTTTGGGAGCAATTAGAATGATTTAGATGATCGATCATTCTAGCTGTTCGAATCAGAAGAGTTCTGATCCATCGAAAGGAGTTTCGATGATGTCTATGATAGAGATCATGACATATCCCATTACCATACAGAACTGAACCTAACTGGGTCACACAAACAAGGGTTTGAATCTGGTGATCATCAATTGAACTGATCTAGTTCAATTGATCTGAATGAGATTCAATTAGGTTCAAGGAAATCGTGCTAGCACTCGATTGAACCTAACGTTCTTCTTTTACTATCATAAATAAGTTGTCCTGACTGAGCCAAAGGAGTTTGTGCTCAATCAGAGGCCTTCATATGGTCTGACTGGAGGTTGTCCAAGTCAGAATAGGTTGTCTTATTTGTAAGACATTACCTGCCATTTTTGGTCACCTGCCATTTCTTGTTCTTTGACTTTGGTCAAAAGTCTACCTTTGACTGGTCAAACGTTGACCATTGACCCTTTGACTTTTGACCACATGTCATGCACCTATTGGAGAGCTGGTGGGGGCCTGTCCCCCTGCCAGAACCTGGCAAGGAGAAGGGCGCACGCCAAGGGTGGCGTGAGCCCAAGTAGGAGGCGCCTAGGAGTCCTTGTTGGACAAGGACTCCACCTCCCTTTTGGATTCCAATCAGAGTTCTACTAAGAATCCAGTTTGACTGGTCTTAGGCGCCCTCTAAGGAGGAATCCAGGGGTCTCTATTCCAACCAATCAGATTTAGATCTGATTTCACAAAGGGTTGTGATTGGTTGAGAGGAAGAGGAGTTGGATCACAAGAGGTCTATAAATAAGACCCTGCGCCCAACCCTAATTCTAATGAGAATTTCCCACGCCCCAAGGCTGCCTCTCCCCTCCTTCTCCATGCCATAGTCTCTTCTCCCCTTGCTCTCCACGTCCAAAAGTGTTTTGGATTTAGGTTGGTGCGATTCAGATCAAGGAAAGGCGATCAAAAGCAAGAAGGCTGCGCTGCTGCAAAAGGACGACTGCAGATCTTCAAAAGAGTTTTGAAGATCCTCCAGATCAGATCCAGATCTGATTTTTGGAGGTGTGATAGAGAAGAAGAGGATCTCCAGATCCAACCCGAGTGGATACCGGTAGAGGCCAGGCGCTTGCGTGGCTAAGATCCAGAACCTTCCGCTGCAATCAGGATCATCTACAGGGTAATAGGATTACCCAAATCAGGTAAATTAAATTTGATTTAATTTATCTTATTTTATTTTATTTATTAAAATAATAAGAATCAGATCTGAAACATATCAAGATCTGATTGAGATCAAGAGAAAATTTTTGAAATATATCTCTTGATCTAATCAGATCTGGACGAACCTGGACCGGGAAATCAGGATTTCCCTTCA
>QRFJ01005830.1:0-25307 GCA_006176705.1 Cocos nucifera
ACGAACTCCTTTCGAACTCCTCCTTCAGTCAGATTTTTCTAGGAGCCGAACTCCTTTCAGATTTCTCTTTCAGTCAGATTTCTTCAGGAGCCGAACTCCTTCCGAACTCCTCTAGCAGTTGGATTTCTCCAGAAGTGAAACTCTTTATGGATTTCTCCGTCAGTCGGATTTCTCCATGAGTGGAACTCTTTCTAGATTTCTCCGTCAGTCGGATTTCTCCAGGAGTGGAACTCTTTCTGGATTTCTCCGTCAATCGAATTTCTCTAGGAGCCAAACTCCTTTGGAATTTCTCCTTTAATCAAATTCTCTTAGGAGGCGAATCCCTTTCGAATTTCTCTAGCAATCAGATTCCTCTAGGAGCCGAACTCCTTCCAAACTTTTTCAGCAGTCGGATTCCTCTAGGAGTCGAACTACTTTCGGACTTCTCCTTCAGCCAAATTTCTTCAGGAGACAAACTCCTTCCAAACTCCTCTAGTAGTCGGATTTCTTTAGGAGCCAAACTCCTTCCAAATTTCTTCTTCAGCCGGACTTCTTCAGGAGCCAGATCCTCTAGTAGTCGGATTCCTCCAAGAGCCAAACTTCTTTCAAAATCATTCAGTAGTCGGATTCCTCCAAGAGCCAAACTTCTTTTGAAATCTTTCAGCAGTCGGATTCTACTAGGAGCCAAACCCCTTCCGAACTTCACCTTCAGTCGGATTCCTCTAGGAGCCAAACTTCTTTTAGATTTTTTCTTCAATCGAATTTTTTAGAAGCAAACTCCTTCGAATTTCTTCAATCCAAGAGCCGAACTCCTTCCAAACTCCTCCTCTAGTCGAATTTTTCTAAGAGCCAAACTTCTTTCGAATTTCTTCTTTAGTCAGATTTCTCCAGGAGTCGAACTTCTTTCAGATTTTTCCTTCAGTTAGATTCTCTTCAGGAGCCAAACTTCTTCCGAACTCCCTCCTTCAATCAAATTTCTCCAAGAGCCAAACTTCTTCTGATTTTTTCTTCAGTCAAATTTCTCCAAGAATCGAACTCCTTTTCGAACTCCTCCAATAGTCAGATTTCTCCAGGAGCCGAACTCCTTCCAAATTTCTCCTTTAGTCGAATTTCTCCAGGAGCCAAACTCCTTCCAAACTCCACCAACAGTCGGATTCCTTCAGGAGCCAAACTTCTCCTTTAGTCAAATTCCTTGAGGAGCCAAACTCCTCCAGTAGTCAAATTTCTCTAGGAGCCAAACTCCTTCTTGAATTCTCTAGCAGTTGGATTTCTCTAGGAGCTAAACTCCTCCAATAGTCAAATTTCTTCAAGTGCCGAACTCCTTCCTGATTTCTTTTTCAGTCGGATTTCTCCAGGAGCCAAACTTCTTTTGAATTTTTTCTTCAGTCGAATTTCTCCAGGAGTTGAACACCTTTCAAATTTCTCTAGCAGTCCGATTTCTCTAGTAGCCAAACTACTCCAGCAGTTGGATTTTGCCAAGAGCCAAACTTCTTCCTAATTTTTTCTTCGATCGAATTTCTCTAGGAGCCAAACTCATTTTGGATTTCTCCTTCAGTCGGATTTCTCCAGGAGCCAAACTTCTTTTGGATTTCTTCAACAATCAGATTTCTCTAAGAGTCGAACTCCTTCTAAACTCCTTCTTCAGTTGATTTCTCTAGGAGCCAAAGTCCTTCCAAATTTCTCCTTCAGTCGGATTTCTCCAAGAGCCGAACTCCTTTCGAGCTCCTCTAGCAGTCAGATTTCTTCAGGAGCCAAACTCCTTCTGAATTTCTTCAGGAGCCGAACTCCTTTCAGATTTTTCCAGCAGTCAGATTTCTCCAGTAGCCAAACTCCTTTCAGATTTCTCCAGCAGTCAGATTCCTCTAAGAGCCAAACTCCTTTCGAACTCCTTCAGTAGTCGGATTCCTCCAGGAGCTGAACTCCTTCCGAACTTCTTCTTTAGTTGAATTCCTCTAGGAGCCATACTCCTTCCAAATTTCTCTAGTAGTCGGATTTCTCCAAGAGCCGAACTCCTTTCGAACTCCTCCCACAGTCAGATTCCTTCAGGAACCGAACTCCTTCCGAACTCCTCCAATAGTTGGATTGCTTCAGAAGCCAAACTTCTTCCAAATTTCTCCAGCAGTTGGATTCCTTCAAGAGCCGAACTCCTTCTAAACTCCTTCAGCAGTCAAATTCCTCCAGGAGCCAAACTTCTTCCAAACTTCTCCTTCAATTAGATTTCTCTAAGAGCCGAACTCCCTCTGAACTTTTTTAGTGGTCAAATTTCTTCAGGAGCTGAACTCCTTTCGGACATCTTCTTCAATCGAATTTCTTCAGGAGTCGAACTCCTTATGGTCTTCTCCTTCAGTTGAATTTTGAATGCCTCCTTCCTCTAGATGGTTACACCTGTCATTTATCAATCTGCTACAAGCAATGCCATAACTAAATGGTTACGGCTATCATTATCAATCTATTACAAGCGGCACTTCTCTTCATAATAAATTTTACATGGCTCAGAGTGGCCCACTATCAGATGGTTACAGCTATTATTATCAGTCTATTACGAGCGACACCTCTCTCCATAATAAATTTCATGGGGCCGAGAGTGGTCCACTACTGGACGATTATAAAAAATATTGTCTATAAAAGGGGCTCCTCTAGATACATTTTCTCTAGGCTCTTTACTCATTCCCTAAAAATCTGCTGAATTCATACCCGAGCATTCCATTTTTGTTGGTCAAAAAAGCTGACTTGATCGTTAGAGGGTCCTACCAGAGCCACCACCACCAACTTTGGATTGGATTTTATTTTGCAGGTCACCTACGGTGACCTCATCTTTCCCAACTTCAACTCAATTCGACATCAACCAGATTCTGCACCAATACCTTAGTTAAGTCAGACCCACCATTTGCACAGATTGGATTTTTAATTGGATCTCTCATCGTATCCAAAATATTGAGCCCAATCCATCCTCCAGCCTGTAGCATCCAATGTCTAATAGACATGATTGCATCTTTTCGATGCAACTGAGCCACTATGATCAGTCGAGAATAATCAACCTCGTAAAGGGCCTGCACATCTACAATGGTGGAAGACCTTAGACTTAATTTTTTCTTTGGGAGATTTGATTTAGGTCTCTTTAAACTTTACTTGACATAGCCATAACCATTATAACTAATCTAGTGGCATGGGTTAGCTTGGATTATTAGCCATCTCAGATCAGGACTGAGCCGACAAATATGGCCAAGTAAGCGAGACCAGTGGAAGGGATATGCCATTAACTCGATAAAAATGCATTCGAATCGAGTAGCTTTCAATTAAAAATCAGTCGATCGTATCTGCCAAACTTACCTTAGATACCAAATTATTAAGCTAGAACCAATCGGATTAGCCTACAATCCAGACTCTAACCACTGAGCCTAATTTGGTCTTAACTTGATCGATCACTCATGTGACTCGACCTTGATCGAGACTTAATTTTATTAGGCTGGTCAATTTAAGCACTCTTTATCCCATCTAATCAACTCTTGATTTAGTTTGATCAACCACTAGACCTAGTTGAGCTACCCAAGTCCGAACCCAATTTTATAAATATGTCTTGGATCTAAAAATTCTTAATTTTAGACCTAATATATTTTATAATCTTAATTTTTAATTAAGTATAGGATTCATAAATAAAATATGTAAATAAAATTCTAGGATTTCAGGATCTAGAGTTTTATAGAAAATAAGTTTTTAATTTTTTATTAAGGACGAACGCGCAGCACCCCTACACATCATAAGAATACCTCATCGAATGGGAGGAGAGGATCTTTAAACCCTACTTCATTCTTATGACTGGACGGCCAAGGAAAATATCTTAATCAAAAACATGATAAATCTACAAAATTAGTTTGATCTACATATATATCACATATACAAAATTGATCTAACTTAAAAATATATTTTGCATACATCTGATGTATCATATCATGCATGTTTTTAGATCTAAATTATCTCATAAACATCTAAAAAATAAAATTTAAATTTGATCATATTAAATTAAATTTATTCAAGATAACTTTGTAGAACTATTCTATAACTAATCTAAACATGCATCTATCATATCTCATATGAACAAAATTAAATAAATTTTTTTTCTATTTTTTAAATCTAATTATAATATTTATAATATTAAAAAATAATAAATAAATAGATCTAAAATTATAATTAATTAAATTAAAATTATGATCATCCTAGACTACACATAGAATAATTCTATTCCTAGTCTAGTCATGCATCTCATACATCTTAGATCTAGATTATTTAATTTTCTTAATTTTTGATTTTAGATCTAATCACATCTAATGTGATATCTAAAATCATCTAATTATTAGATTAAAATTAGATCTAAATAATTATGGAACCTGGCTCTGATATCAGTTGAAGAAAAAATCTTATTTTCTGGGTCAGGTTCGTTCAGATCTGATTTGATCAAGATGGATATTTTAAAAGTTCTTTTCTTAGCTCTAAATCAGATCTGAGACTCTTCAGATCTAATTTTATCAATCTAATAAAATAAAAATAAATTAAATTAAATTAAATCTAATTTAATAGTACCTTATTATGGGTAATCCTATTATCCTATTATGTTCTTGATGTTTGCCTAAGATTCTGAATGTAGCCACGCAAGCGCCTAGAATTCCTAGGCATGCGCCCCCTTCCTTTCTTTCTTTTAGTAGTGGGACAAAGTTCCATCTTCTCTCCTATGGGTGCATGACACATGGGCAAATGTCTAAATATCAAAGGTCAATATTTGACCAAAATCCAAAGACAAGATTTAGCAGATGACAAAAAATATCAGGTACTATCTCAAATTTATCATATAAATTAAGACAATCCTTTTCTGACCTAGACAAGCTCTAGTCAGACCAAGTAAAGAATTCTAAATGAGTCCAAATATATTTGGCTATGTCGAAATAACTTTTAATGATTGTTAAAAGAGAATATCAGGCTCAGTCGTGTGCTAGCATGATTTTTTTGAACCTAATTGACTCTTATTTAAATCAATTGAACTGGATTAGTCCAATTAATGATATCTAGATCCAATTCCTTATTTGTGTGATCCAGCTAGATTTAGTTTCGTATGGTAATGGGATATGTCATGATCTTTATCATCGACATCATCGAAACACCTTCCAATGGATCAAAACTTTTTTGATTCAGATAACTAGTATGATCGATCATCCAGATCATTCTAATTGCTCCCAAAATCTACCAGTGACACCTAGCAGCATATGATGGCAACCCATCAGAACTGAAAACAAACCACTCGGTGTAGTTACCTATGTGATTAGGTTCCTCTATCTTGAGCTCCGATCCGATTAGGGTTAAGGTGATCACGTAAAACCCTAATTTTTTGACATATGAATTAATCATTCGATTCAAGTACGATGTGAAAATTCTAATAGAAACTCTTTCTATTATCTTACTCTACCATGGTCATGGGCTTATGGACTTGATTCTCATGATCATCATAGGGCTGCTCCTCATCTATCGAGGTAGATAGATCTCCTATTGGTGCAATCCAATTCCTACAATGAACATGCTATAGCCAACATATACCTCAAGATTCTGAATGGCTAGGAGATCGAGTTATAGTGTTGTCAAACAATAACACCCTCAAGGTGAACTGTCGATGCACCACAGATCAAAGAACAAGACACATCACTGCAACTTCGAGCCAGTCATTGATGAAATGGTAGACTTTCTCATGACTACTCAAGGTGATCACGCTCAGTGCCCTAGTTCTTTAGTGAGTATCTATACTCTCACTCCAGTGTCTCTACACCTTAGACTCTAGACTTATCTATCCTAAAAAAGCTATCATACACCAACCTTTTGGATCAATCACCATTTTCATGATGATCCTACGGTCGAGAGCATTTTATAAGTCAATAATAAAAATTCATGTCTTAAATTTTCAACTCTTAAAAATATGAACTATCATTACCATTAACTCAAGGAATGTATCACCGACACTTTCAAATATACACTATGATAGAAAATAATATATTTTGTTATATTTAATTAAAATTATAATTTTCTCCTTAGATGTGTATTACAAGTGTTAGCCAATTTTGGCTTTTAGGGCACACATATCTAACAGTATCATATACATCTCTTCAATCAACTCTCTATTCAGAAAAGCTATCTTCACATCCATCTACCAGATCTCATAGTCTAGATAGGCAGCAATCGCAAGCATAATCCGAATGGATTTGAGCATTGCCATAGAAAAAAACATCTCCTCATAGTCAATACCATAACATTGATGATATCTCTTGACAACCAGATGGGCTTTATAGATCTCTATCTTTCTGTCTATATTCCTTTTCCTTCTGAAGACCCATTTACACCCAATGGGTTTAATCTCTTTGGGTGGGTTAACCAATATTCACACAACATTGACCTTCATGAACTCTATTTCGGATTTCATGGCCTCAAGTCATTTCTCGAAATCAGATCTCTACATAGCATCCATATAGGTGATCGAATCTTCAACATTCTCATCGAGTTCAATGGGATCACTATCTTGGATCCAAAAATCATAGTATCTATCCGAATGACTCGGTACTCTACCAGATTGCCTTAATGGTGCAGGTACACTAGGCTCTTGATCTTATATAATTAAATCCGACTTAGGTTCAGCTACAAATGTCGATTTTTCTACCTGTTGAACTTCATCAAGTTCAACCTTAGAGGCAACAGTTCCTTCACCAAGAAACTTCTTTTCTAAAAAGATTATCTTAAGACTAACGAACATCTTTTGTTCATCAGCATGATAAAAATAGTATTCTTTAATCTCTTTTGGGTATCATATAAATATGCACTTGTCAGACCTAGGTTCAAGTTTATCTATAACTAATTGTTGGACATAAGTCGGGCACCCCAAAACCCTAAGGTGTGAAAGTGCTGGCTAATGCCCTGTCCATATCTCATATAGAGTCTTAACTATAGACTTACTTGGAATCCTATTTAACAAATAACAAGCCAATTTGAGTGCATATCTCCAGAAGGATATTGGCAAGCTGGCAAAACCTATCATGGATTGGACCATGTCTAACAGAGTCCGATCTCCCCTTTCAGACACACCATTATGCTGTGGTGTTCCTGAAGAAGTCCATTAGGAGAGAATCTCATTCTCTCCTAGATATATGAGAAACTCACTGGAAAGGTATTTCCCTCCTCGGTCAGATTGAAGAGTTTTAATACTCTTTCTAGTTTATTTTTCTACTTTACTTCAGAATCATTTGAACATTTTAAAAGAATCTAACTTATATTTCATCAGATAGACATATCCATATCTAGATAAATCATCTATGAAAGTGATGAAGTAAACACATCCACCTCTAGCACTTGTGCTCATTGGTCCATATACATCAATATGTACTAGACCTAAGATCTCAATGGCTCTCTCACATTTTTTAGTAAAAGGTGACTTGATCATTTTACCAAGAAGACATGGCTCACAGGTTAGAAGTGATTCACAACCATTGACATTGAGAATTTTCTCTTGAGTCAACCTATTTATCCTATTCTTATTTATGTAACCTAGTCTACAGTGCCATAAGTAGATATCTGACATACTATATAATCTAGGATGCTTGTCGATTGAATAGACTACGTTAACAGATTGTGATAGCATATACACACCATTATTCAAATGTCCACAAAAAATAGTAACATCATTCATAATGACATTACAAACTTATTTCTTTATTAAAATTTCATAATCATTTTTAGCCAAAAGGCCTACAAAAATGATATTTAAAAAGAATCTAGGATAGAAATGACAATAACTAAAAACAATGATATGGGACTCAAATATAAGTTTCAAATTTCTAAAGCTATAACTAAAACTGGTCTTCCATCTTCAACATTTAGGAACCTTTCATTTTGCTCGAATCTCCTACTGACCTGCAACTCCTTCAATGAATTGCAAATATGGTAAGAGCTATCAATATCCAATACCCAGTCAGTAATTCATAAATAAAAAAATTACAAGGAGTTATCATATAAATACCTTGCTTGGCAACAACTTGCTTCTTTCTCTACCTATTCGAATCCAGAGAGGCAATGTACTAAGGATAGTTTTTTATTCAATGCTTTTGCTTCTTGCAAAAGAAGCAGTCAGCTTGACTCTTATCGAACTTGATCTTCTTGGTCTGGCGCTGCACAGATGTCCTAGTCTAAACTTGCACCTTCTTAGCTTTCTTCTTCTTATTCTTCTTTTCTTTCCTAAAGGGTCAAGAACCAAAAGTTGAACCTCCCACTAAGTTCACTGACTCCTTATGGAGTTGGTGATCCTTCTCAAAGTTTTGAAGTAACCCCAGCAACCCATGGTAGTCTACTTCAGGCTTTGTCATTCTAAAATGAGTAAGAAATGAGAGAAAGGACTTGGGTAATGAGTTCAGTATTGCATCCTTCCCAAGCTGTTTATGCAAGAAAAAATCGAGCTAGCTCAATTGCTCTATCAGCTCGATCATGTACAATACATGATCAATGATAGAGGCACCATCCGACATTCTGGCATTGAAGATGGCATAATTAGTCTTGTGCCTCTTCACATCATCGGATGTGCCAAAGAAATCTTCCAACACTTGAAGCATGTCCTTTAGCTGAGCTGTCTCAAATCTATGACTAAACTCATCGCTTATGGCAGCTAGCATGATGTAGCGCACCATGGTCCAATCATTGAGCTACTTTTGATAAGTGTCTCTAACTATTCCATGTGCATTGGCAGCTGACTTCTCAGGTGTAGGATCCATCCGTACATATAGGATCCGTTCATGCTCTAGGACTATCTTCAACTTTCGGTACCAGCTATCAAAGTTCTATCCCACCAACTTATCATTATTTAATAATGATCGGAGTGATAGAAAAGTGGTCAAATCTGCATAAAAAAAATCATAATCTAATTAATAACTGATTCATTAAATCTAAAGATTTGGACTTTAATCAAAAGGTTCTTTCACTATTTTATTTGAATTGGTAGCCTCTACCTCCAATTTAAAAAATTACACTAATTCCTCAGTGGGTACGAGAATCAACATAGACTGCACATGAGCCCAACTTTGGTTGGCGAACCCATGTGCATCTAAGGGTTGGATCATAATCAATTATTTTTTTAAATAATTTTTAGTAATTAAATTTTATCCTAGTCCATAATCAGTAGACTTTGGCCTTCACTGAAAAGATCCGATTAGGTCCAACTATTAACATGATCGTACTTGATCCATCTAACCAATAAATGATTAGGCCCAACTTTGGTTGGCTAACCTAACCACCATTTGGAGAGATGTAGCCAAAAAATTATATAATGAATGATAATTCCATCAGCCGATAAGCATCAGGCCTTTGGGCCTCCAATGATTATCTAACTGATGGATCCATTATCATCCATCTAATGGAAGGCTATGATCTAGTTATCACCATAACAAATTCATTTTAAGGATCTAATAATTTTAAAAAATTTAATTTTTAAAGAAGAGAAAAGGTCAGATGAGCCAGCTCGTCATGATTATTTTATTGACTTCACCGAGTCAACTTAAGGGAGACCATCAATAGGCTGGTCAAGGAGCACCTAAATCAGTCCTACTAATTTACCTAGCTGACATGGGTCAGCTCGAATAGTCAAGTAATTCAATCAAAATATAATTTTACTAAGAGATCAGGTAAGTTTGATCAGTGGGAAGGTCTGCTAAAGCTTACCTTAGACACCATCAGAAATGACCAAGTAAGCAGGCTGCCAATTAAAGACCACCGATCTAGTTTACTTTAGATATCAACTGATTTAATTAGTTTCAATTAGATCAACCTAATAATTCATGCTAGATTGCGTAGCCAAGAATCAAGTCCATCTTAGATCTCGTTAAAGACAAGACTTGACCAACTACAACTATTGTAATTGATTTAGAGAATCCTTGACCTAATCTAAGACAATAATTGATAAGATTTAGCCAATTCTCTAATTAAGTACATTCTTTAATCTAACCCTAGATCTAACCTAATTAATGGACCTAATTTTCACTAACCCATTTAACTTAATGTATTATGATTCGTATCTCAGGATCTTCAATTTACAATCCTCGATCCTAATCAAACAACTTCTTAATTTTTAATTAAGTTTTGGACTGAGGGTTGGGATTCGGCTTTTCAAAAATGATTTTCATGTTTATAAAATATTTTTATAACATGATTCTATCAACTAAGTTGCATGTTTGATTCATAAGAAAAATGCAAGTAACATAAACATGAATCTACTTTAAATCTAATCTAAATAAGTTTATGTAATTGAAACAGTTTCAATACCAATCAATCATAATCTTTCTAGATCAAATCTAACATATTTATGATGATTAAAATATTTTTAATCAGATCATAAAATTTTTTAGATCTAATCTAAAATTTTATGATCAATATTTTAGATCAGCACGTACTAGGACAATCTTTCTACTGTAAGGGATAAACCTTACAGCAGGAGAATCTTATAGCAGTCCATACAGTCTAAAAATTTTATTTTTGAATCTAAAATTATTTTAAATCTATTAAATTATAAATAAAATTAGATCAAATCTAATAAATTTATGATTAGGAGCATATCATCATGAACTAAGATAATCTTTTCACTATAAGGGGTAAACCTTATAGTAGGACAACCTGATGGTAGTTCATGAGATGTAAATTTTTAATTTTAGATTTAATAATTAGATTATAAATTAAATCTAATCCAATAAATAATCTAAATATGCTCAAGAAAATTATGTAATAAGAACCTGGCCCTGATACCAATTAAAGGAACCAGATTTAGGGTTTCATGGATAGATCTTGAAATTTTTTCATGATCAGAGAGTGAAAGACTTAAATAAATTAAATATTTATTTAAATAAATATTAAAATATCATAAATCTAAGATTTATTATATGATCAAAATATGATATTAAATCAAAAATTAAAATACAAAAGAAAGATTAACATGTTGATCTCATCAACATGCTACAATACAACATCTAATGTAGCTATAGAATAACATATTAGGTACTCGAGCAAGTTAGATGTTCTAACTTGGTGATCTAGGTTTGAGAATGAAGTCATGAGCCACACACACATCCAGCCTCTAGGAGTTGTCCACACGAGCCCACGAATATGATCAGAGGTCCTGATGCAGGAAATCAGCACAGTATGATAGTACTGTACCGATTTCTTTTTGATGATCAATTCGATGCTCTCTTCTTTGAGACTTGAACTCTCTAAAATATTAGAAGAAAGAAGAAAGAAGAAAAATTTTAGATCTGAGACTCTCTCAAAAAAAATCTCAAAAGAAGGAGAAAAGAAAATCAAAACAACCCTAAAAGAAGACCCTCTTCTTCTTCTCTTTTCTCTCACCTAGACACCTAATTTGGTGTCTATGGAACCCCAATGCCTAAGGACCCTCTTCCTATAATTTTTGCACACCCCAAAACTCTCCTAAAGGTCTATGTTTCACAAAAATTTTAAGCCAAAATTCACCCAAAATATATAGAAAAAGAAGAGCCCTTGTCTAGGTCAAATACTAGACAAGGAAAGGTCAAACAGGGCAAGTAATGGGGCGCCCAACTCCTAGGCAGCCGCTTCAATATTTTTGGCATGTACCAGCAAGGAGGGGTGCACAGAAAAGGGCCTTTTTCATATGGAATAAGAGAGAAAATAATAGGGAGAGGGGGTGGCACTTATTGGGAAGAGTTTAGGTTTGTTAAGATTCTATCTCATAGAATCTAAAATCAAAACAAACTCCTTCTTTGACTTGGTCCTCCATCCAATTACTATATGCGAAAGAGAGAGAGAGGGGGGGCGTGTGTGAAGACCAGGGAGAAAGGGATTTGTTGCACAAAATAAGAGGAGAATGGGCATCGGGTAAGGGATATAGGTGGTGCAAGGATGGGGAGTCCTAGTCACACTAGGACTCCTATTTTGACTTGGTCAAAAATTGGTTTCTCAAGCCAAATTAAATCAGAAGTAAATCAAATTAATTAAATTAAGCACTAACCTAATTAAGAATTTAATTAAATTAGATTAAATTAGATTTAATTTTAACTTAATTTTCTAATGAAATTAAAAAATTTGGTTGATCGGAGTCCTAGATGAACTAGGACTAGTTCTTTTCTGCACTTGGCTTATCCAATAAGATAATTGAACTTGATCCAATCAAGCCCAAACTAAATATAATTAAATCATATTTAATTAAAATTAATCTAAGCCCTCTAACTTAATCAAATTAAGTCAATTAGCAATCAATTGCTAATCGATCCTCCTATAATGCTTGCACTAGGTTAAACATCAATCGTGTTGATTGTTTAATCCTAGAACGATTCTCAATCATTGATCAACCATTTGATTAGATCATGAGCTCTAATATATGTGATCTCATAGGTCCGAACCTAAGCTGGTAGCATAAGAATAGATTCTTGTATCAATTAAAGTAGCCATCTAGTAATGGTACCCGATGGTTGGATAGGTCGAATGTATAGAACAGCATCCTTAGAACCCATGCGGATATAGTTTCCATATAATTCATCCTCTTTATCAAAATACTCATAGGAAACTTCAGTATTCAACTATCAACTATGATCAAGTTGTCAATAATGTATTTCAAAATACCAAATCCATTTGATGGATTAACCTAGCCAAGATTTTCCTATATTGAAATACAATGATACATTCTTCTTCAACTCTTGGAGTGATCAATTTCATCTTGATCACACACCGACTTCTCAAGTACTTGATTATGCCTAGAAGTCTTTCATTACTATATTAAAAATTTAGTTAGTCTGGTACCAAAGCATAGTGAGTTGCTTGCAAGTCACTGAGATGATCTCAGGTCTAAGGGACACTTATACCTATATCCCATCAAAGACATTCTCGATAGTAGAATGCTCTAGAGTTGGTCACGTTCAATGATGATGTACCCATACATCTCATCTGTATGCCATAGTAGTGTGTCCACACTTCTTGGTTAAAACGATAACCAACCCATATGGCATATAGCGACCTATGCTCGATAGATGCTGTCGTCTTAATTAATAGCCTATCATTTGGTCATGAACAAATTTAAGAACTAATCGATAAATTCTCTCTTTATCGAAGCTAAATAGTCCTAAGAACTTCATCACAATAATGGAGTTCATTAGAAGATGAATACTTTATGATGAAAAATGCCAAAAATATATTTTATTTATTAATGAATCAATTATAGATACAACATAGCTCAACCGTCAACAAACTGATAATTGCTTTAGAACATATTTTTCAACACCTAGGACTCTTGTCCCCCTAATAAAAGAGGAAAGAGAAGGGTGCATGCCACCCTAGGCATGTGCCCCATGTGGATAAAAGGAGGAGTCCCATACAGATGGGACTCTAGGGTTTCTTGATGGATTCAAATACATTGGCGCCATCTATTTGGGTTTCTCCATCTATGGCTCCACCTATGGAGAGTTTGAGGGGTCTCTTACCTGATTCGATCAAGTGACATCACTCCACCAATTAGATTAAGATATGATTAAATCATGCAATTTTATTGGCCGAGGTGATGTGTCACTGCATGGTGCAGTAGGGTCTATTTAAACCCTATCTGCACCTAAGATTCAAGTGCTTCTCCCTTTCACCATACTGCAAGGCTATGCTTCTCTCTTCCATGCCTCCCTCTGATCCTCTCTCTCCCCTCTCCATGCCCAAGGAGTTGGGCACAAGTCCAAGAGCCATCTAAGGAGCATTGGCATCTAGATCAGAATGAAGGTAGCACTACTGAAAGAGAAGACTGCTACTTCTTCAAAAGCAGTTTTGAAGAACTTCAAGATCAGATCCAAATCTGATCTTTGGATTCTTGATTCAGAAGGAGAAGACCTCCAAATCTTGCTCGAGTGGATTCTAGTAGAGGCCAGGCAGTGTGTGGCTCATTCTAGAATCTCAGGAACCATCAAGATCATTGTAGGATAATTAGATTATCCAATCAGATACTTAAATTAAATATAATTTAATTTTATTATTAATTTTTAATATTAGATCTATAGGATTAGATTCGAGAAGTCTCAAATCTGATTAGAATTTATTAGGATTTTTTTTAAAATATCCTTTTAGATCTGATTGGATCTGAATGATCCTGCAGTGAAAAATTAGATTTTTCTTCAAGAACCTACTGGGTGACTGGAAGGTGTTCAATTGGAGGGAGCCCTTTGGGTGATTGGATAGAGATTGACTAGAACGGGCCCTTTGGATGACTGGATGGAGTTTGATGATCGAAAAGAGTTCAGTTGGTGGCTGGGATGGGCAAGCACCATTAGAGCATTTTGGTGAGTCTCAATCACTTCTCCATGGTTCGATTATCTTCAAGGTCATCTGCAACTGAATAACCATCGTTGATTCAAGGCTGGTGAGCATGATGGACTCACAAATTTAGAATTATGGCTAGGCCCTTCATGGAAGAGTTTGGGTTTAATCTGATGACTGAGTTCTTCTATTTATCCTGGGTTGCACACTCGTGATCCCAGATTCGATAGGGTCAAGATCTACCACTTAGTAAGGCATAGAAGTTCGTCTAGAGGTTAGCTCTGCCAGTCGATGGTTCTTATCATGAGATTCATTTTGCAATAGCTAGACTTGGTCTGAAGGAGATCTAGTTATATAAGTGTTCAGCGAGCATCAAGATCGGTTAGGTTAGGTTATGCAAGGATTGGGTGCTTAGCCAATCGCTTAGGTGATTGCTTTCACTGTTCAAGTTCATCCGAAAGGAGCTTGACTGAAGCCAACTACTTATAATGGAGGAATTCAGCTACCTTCACAAGTTGTCATTGAATAAAGATGGACCAATCGAGCTTCGCCACTCAAGCCTTACCATCAAGTGGAAAACAACCACTTTTACTAGTCAAGCTTGTTTGGAAGAGGTTTGCAATGCTTCGCAAGCTTTGTAATTTACTCATGTAGTCAAGAATATCAATTGGCTGATTGAAGATCAGCCACCTTGGGATTACCTTGGGATCAGATACCAGGCCGAACTTCAATAAGAGCGGGTTTAACCCTAATATAGGGTTTTTTCTTTACATCTCTTCCTCCATCCTTTTGTGATTTTGAAGGAGTCTCAGGTCCAAAATCTTCATTCTCATTTTCTCGTTATTGGAGGATCCAAAAATTGAAGAAGAAAGATCTAGATTGATCATCGAAGAAGGATCAGCACAATACTAACATACTGTGCTGATTTTTGGGCATCGAACTTCTGATCTACGATCGAGGGCTCGTGTGGACAACTTGTAGAGGCTGAACGCGTGTGCGGCTCAGAGCAATAACCTCAGGCCTAGATCAGTAAGTTAAGGAACTTAAGTTGTAAAGGAAAGGGTGATTAGATCTCTCTATTACACATCTAGATTTGATCTAGTATAGATCTATGTTGATGTTATCAACACTTTTTCTTTTGAAATTTTATTTTCTAATTTAATAGCATGCTATAATCATATAATAGGATCCTAGATATAGAACTTTTCATATATTATTATGAATTAATATGATTAATTCATGTCCTTCATTACATAGATCTGAAAGAGTTTTAAAATCTAACCCCAAAACCGTAGATCAATTTCCTTCACTTGAGGATCCAACGACTAGCTTTGCATGTTGTTTTAGATGGCTACTCTAATACCATCTATTGTGAAAACCCAAAATCTTTAGCATGAATCTAAGGAGACATTTGACGTTCTTTAAGGACAGCAAACCACTAATCCACCATCTGGATCTATGATGGGGCACCTTCCCTTAAGGGCTTGAGGGAGGTACCCCCCCTCTCTAGGTCTTCTTCATCAATCTTGAGGCAGCAATACTAGAGAGAAGAGAGAAAAAAGATTGAGAGGAAAAAGATCTATATTCCAATCCACTCTGAAACCCCAATACAACCTACCTATTTATTTATAGCTATTAGGCCCGACTAAAAACTTCTTTGGCTAACCCAATACATAAAAGCACTCGCTGAGCCCATTTACACCCATGTCTCCCATGCTTTCATCCTTTGGATCTAAACTCAATCCATACATGAGTTAGCCTCCTTAAGATCTTATAAACTAAGTCTTAAGATCTCTTGGATTAAACCCAATCCAAGATCAAAAAGAAAATTCCATTCAGTTCTGTTCGCCACCATCGAGCCATCTCTATTAAAAGTCAAACTAGCTCGACTGTGTCTCGCTCGAACACTATCTTCCATCTATTTGAGAGAGCTGGATCGAATTTACCCCTAGCCAGCTCGGTCTTAGCTTGAGCCGGCTTGGCTAAGTATCCAAGCTACCCCGCTTGTGTGCTAGCCCCTTGTATTGGCTGATATTTCTCATGGCTCTGGTCTCTTGCTCCACCTTATGCCCCAAGTCTCTGAAGCATCTACTAAGCCCCTTAAGGTCCACACACTCTGTAATGGGCTACACACTACCTCTATCCTAAGACAACTCCTATCCTAGCCCTTGGACTATACGTGTCCTAGACTTCCTAGAGCCAATACCCTAGCTCTTTCTGTGGCCTCCCAAGGCTTGGGAGCACCATAAATCCTAGCATCGCAGAATTTCAAAGATATGCAAAATTATTTCTAATGGCTAGTTTTTGCTTTCTAATTGTTAGAAATGGCTAGTTTGGCTTCTAAAAAGGATTTATAAGCTTCCAAACTTGATGATGAGAAAAGAAAAGAGGATCAAAAATAGAAACACATCAGTTTATGTAAGGATCGTTGAATACCATTAAAAAGAAAAAAAAGAGAAAAAATTGTGCATAGATTTTAGTAAGTTTTCATGTGCAATCTATTCCAACATTTTTCATATCCTCTCAAGCATCATTTAAAGAAAAGTCAAACCTCAAAGATCAATTGTACATCTTCTATTTTGGGATTTAAAGAGTTTATCTTTTGTGTTTTACTTTATTCTAAAATTTTATACTTGTATTCTTATTTTCTTTACAAGTTTCTTTGAGGAAAAGAAACTTAGGTTGAAGGCTCGTTCAAGCCAAGAATTGGACATTGTGTTAGATTTTGGTTATTGATCCAAAAACTAATTGGGTTGATAGTGAGCCTAGAAAACTATCGGTGTAAGATTATGGTTAGTAATCTAGAAAACCAACTTAATTAATAGTGAGCCCAAACTATTAGTGTAAGGTTATAGTTGGTGATCCTGAAAAATCAATTGGATTTATTTATGATCCCAGGTTAAAACAAACACACTATAGTCAAAAAATTATAGTAAAATTTTTGAGCTTTTGAGGAGTAGATGTAGGTGCGAGGGTGCATCAAACCACGATAAATTATTTTGTGTTTATGTTGTGTCTTTTCTCTCTTATCTTGCATGCTTTTAATTTTGCTTAGCTTGATTTAATTCTTAAATAGCCCTAATTATATCTTGATTCTTCTATTGCTTGCATTATATACATTTCAAATACACAAGTTAGCTTAAATAGAAGTGCATACTTGCTTAAAGTTTGATTTGGCTTAAATTTTTTAAAACAACCCAATTCCCCCCCCTCTTGGGTTGCTACATTTATAGGCAATAATAATTTTTTAGTCTTTAGAGAATCTTTTGCGAGTTGCCTCAATAATTTAAAAAAAATATTAAAATGATATATTGAGGCTAATTTAGTTTTAAGTTAGGAAAAGAGTCATTTCATGGTATAAGAGGGGATCATTTTAGGATATATAGTGTTTAAGAGAGGGATTGTGGTTGATATAGAAAAAAGTTGAACTAATTTCTAAACTTCCTCCATCCACTTCTATCAAATAAATTCGATCTTTTTTTTGGCCATGTAGGATTCTACCATCGCTTCATCAAAAACTTTTTTAGGATTTCTCGTCTTTTGTATAATCTACTCGCTAAGGATATTCCTTTTAACTTTGATAAAGATTGTCTTAAAGTTTATGAATTTCTAAGAGAGGCTATAACCAAAGCACCAATCATTGAACCTCCAAATAGGTCACTATCTTTTGAAATCATGTGCAATGCTTCAGACTTTGCCATAGGAGCTGTCTTGAGCTAAAAGATAAATAAATGTCACATAGTGATCTATTATACAAGAAGAACTCTAAATGAAGTCCAAATAAATTATACCATAACTGAGAAAGAGTTGCTAGCTATAGTGTTTGCGGTAGAAAAGTTTCGATCATATCTATTAGGATCAAAGATTGTGATTTATTTAGATCATTCAGCTTTGAGATACCTGCTCTCAAAGAAAGATACTAAACCATGATTGATTAGATGGCTCTTACTGCTACAAGAATTTGATATTGAAATTCGAGTCAAGAAGGGATCTAAAAATGTTGTAGAAAACCATCTATCTAGGATCCTAATTAAAGATTATAAAGCTACATCAATTGAAGAATCTTTTTCAGATGTGTAACTATTAGCAGTTTTACATGCAAAGACCCCTTGGTTTGCGAATATCATTAATTATTTAGCAGTTGGATATATTCCTAATGGCTAGTCTAAGAATGAAAATAATTGATTCTTTGCTTAAATCAAATATTAATTTTGGAAAGTTTCTGAATATTTAAGAATTTATGCTGATCAAATCATTAGTAGATGTATTCTAGAGTCTGAATAGTTGAGTATCTTGTAGTTTCATTACACTCTTGCTTGTGAAGGACATTTTTCTAGTCCAAAAACTATGGCCAAAGTATTATAAAGTGATTTTTACTGGCCTACATTGTTTAAGGATGCCTATACTTTTAGCCAGAAATGTCTTAAGTGTCATGTCTTAGGAAATATTTCAAAGAAAGACATGATGCCTTTGAACGTCATCTTGATAGTTGAAATATTTGATGTTTGGAAAATTGATTTTATGGGACCTTTTTCACCCTCCAATGGTTTTGAATATATTTTGGCGGCCATCGATTATATTTCTAAATGGATTGAAGCAACATGATCCAATGATCATAAAGTAGTTTTAAAATTTATTTAAAAGAATATCCTTTCTAGTTTTAGATTTTCACAAGCTATCATTAGCGATGGAGATACCCACTTCATGAACTACCAGTTTCGAATGCTACTACAAAAATATGGGATGACATAAAAGATAGCTACACCATAACATCCGCAAACAGGTGGCCAAGTAGAAGTATCCAATAGAGAGATTAAGAATATCATTCAAAAGACTATTAGGCCCAACCATTAAGACTGGTCAGATCGATTAGATGATGCATTATGGGCCTATAGGACAGCTTATAAAAACCCTATTGGAATATCTCCCTCTAGATTAATCTTTGGAAAAGCATGACATCTTCTAATAGAACTTGAACATAAAGTGTATTGGGTGATAAAGCAATAAAATTTTAATTGGAATCAAGTTGGTTTCAACTGGATGCTATAATTAAGTGAATTGGATGAATTGAGTTGAGAAGCTTATGAAAATTTAAAAATTTATAAAGAAAAAATGAAAGCATTTCATAATAAACATATTTCGAGAAAAATCTTTGAGCCAAATCAACAAGTCTAATTATTTAACTCAAGGCTTCGATTATTTTTTAAAAAATTAAAATCTAAATGGAATGAACCTTACATAGTTAATCAGGTGTTCCCATATGGTGCAATTAAACTTTATGATCCTAGATACAAAAATTTTTTTTAGGTAAATGGTCAAAGGCTTAAACAATATATTGAAAGGATGTCACTAAATCATACCATTGATCAAGTGACATTAACAGACTCATAATGAACTAAGCTATATTATATCTAGCTGAAGATGTTAAACTTAGCACTTATTGCAAGGCAACCCAATATTTATTTTTCTTATATCTAATTTATTTTTTTAGTTTACTTTCTTTTTGAGTTAGGAATTAGACTGGAGGGAGAATCAAAGCTTCAAGACCCATGCTAGATATATAACACAATGAGTTAGGTGTATTCTTTTCTATTCTTTATTTCATCATTTTATTTTTCTTTCTCCATTGAAGATAATATCGATTAAGTTGAGGGGTAGGAAAAAAAAATTCTTTCTATTGAAAATTTTATTAAAAAATCTTTTAATATTTTTAAAAATTTAATTAAATTATTAAAAATATTTTAAAAAATTTTGAAAAATCTTTTGAATAAACCATATATCAAGAAAAGAAAATGTTGAGCAAAATAAATTAAAAAAAAAAAAAAAAGTTAGAAAGTATTTACTAATGACTGTAGTGAGTCAAGAAGTAGATTAGTTAGTTAGACTTTTAGCCGCCTACTTCAATCATTTAAAGGCTATTTGCACTTCCAGTTGCACAAGCACACCAATGAGGTAAAGTAAATGTTGATTATAATGCCAACTATGGATTCAATTATCATTGAAAATTGATGATTAATATATTATCTCAATTAAAAAAATTGAATTTAAGAAAAGAACTACTTGTCTAAAATAAAAATACAAAACATAGAGTATATGTGGATTGCCCTAAGCTTAATAACTAGGTTTTTGCACCTAAGTCAAGTGTGGAGATTCACGTCAAATAGTGAAAGAAAGGCTAGGATGCTCAGCACTCTTTAAAAAGAAGAAGAAGGAGAAGAAGAAAAGAGGTAGTGTGAAAACTACCTTAGTTGATGCACTTAACTTGGGAGTGCATAGAAAATTAACCAAAATAGATGATAGGAGAAGATATATTTATCCTTTAAACTAGCATCTAAATGCTAAAATTAGTTATCACAAACACAAGTACTATAGATCTTTAGATGTACTCTAAGAAAATTTTTGATTATACTAACCATAAAATTTATTTCAAAAACTTAATACTTAGTTAGTGATGCTTACTAATCTTTTTGACCTTCAATTCTAAATCTATTTTTGTGAAGGAAGATCTCAATGAAATATGATGATTAATTAGTACTAATATTGCATTGATAAGGAACTAGCAATGAGTAAGTTGGGAGGTGTGATAAGTATCATAAATATATTAATAAAAATATTAATTTATGATTAATTTATCTTTATTTTTAAGAATTAATATTTTTATTTATCTTTCGCAGGAAAAATGATAACCAATAAAAAGAGCTCAATTTTTTAGCTAAAAAAAAGAAAATTTGGAGTGAATCGAGCATAAATTGGATCCAAAATAAAGGTTCAAAGAAAAAAAATAATAAAATAAAAAGTAAAAAGAAAATTGGCCAGGCCAGCCTAGCTAACCCACTAAATCGGTTGGCCCAGCATGCAAAAATGGCCCATGCTCAGCCAGCTAGCTCATGGCACTCGGCACACACCCAATACAGCCCTTTCATCTACCCACTAAACCTATTCGGCCTAGCCCACCAGAGCGCTGACATCATCTAGACGTCAAAACCCACATGGTCCATGGTGGACCACAATAGCACCTACCACACCATAGACCCATTGCATAAAAATGCGGTGCACGAGGCAATTCTGCCATTTTACCTAGCATGTTGCATTCTAATTGGGCAGGGTCCAGAGAGTGCCCAATCCATAGGGACTACTAGCACAGTGAAGGCACGATCGGATGGTCTGGAACATTCACGATCAAGATCCAATGGTCAACATGGTTTTTGATTTGATCCAGGCTTCGCCAGCACTCATTTGCATGATCTAATGGCCCAAATTTTTCCCCTACATGATCCAATAGCCAGAATGAATTTTAAACCTAATTCAGTGCTGGAAAACAATTTTCTTTTGAATTTTTTTAGATATACGATCATGATCTAATGGCTGTGACGAACCAAGGCTATGTATTAATAGAGAAGAGTCCTATTTGACTCATTGCAAGAGTCTTAAATTGATTTTTACCTGGACCTCATAGAACGACCCTCCATATATTTAAAAATCTGTAATTGATCGAGAGAAGACATTTTGATCTGAGAGAAATTTTGGTATAGGATAGAGCCAGATTTTGATTGAAGGTTGCTTCGATGCAGAAGGTGCTGAGAAAAAGAGATTGTTTTTTATGCCATCTCCATGCCAACATTGATCCAAGATCATGATCCTTATTCTTATTTTTCTATTTCTTTTCTACTCTTTTCAATTTCATTTTTTAAATTATAAATTTTAATTTTAATCTAAAATTTATTTTATGCTCTTTAAATTTTGACTCTTTACTTTTAATCATAAATTTAATTTTAGTACAAGTAGAAACGAAGATCTCAATAGTACATCTTAGTACCAAAATTTATTTTTGTATAAATTAAAATTCTATTTTCAAACTTCAATTTCATTTTCAAAATCTTTCTTTTCATTTTTTTATGAAATCAAATATTTTAAATCTAAAATACTACCTTCTCCATAGATTTGATCCGACCCTATTAGGATTAGTGGTGCTTCCATGCCTTGGAAAGCCATGGGATGTGTCAGGATGTTGGCTTTGGAAGATTAGAACAAATCCTATAGTTAGGACTAGTTTGATCCAAGGGTGAAGGTTTAGCCCTCCACGATCATGAGGCCCTGGTTTGTGGATCTCGTAGAGGCTACTCAGAGTTTGGACCAAGTTTGGATCCATAGGATTGAGTGCCTGATCAGAACATGAGTGTACATGGGTTTGGATCAGTGCATTCGTACTATGTTAGCCTAGGAAGTTTTTTTTATAGATTAGGATTTTGGTCATATATATCGTAAACCCTAAGATTTGAGAAATAAAAATTAATACAGCCATTTCCTCTCATATCTCTCTCTGGTCTTTCACATGCTAAGCTGCCCTAGGGGGCACACCTCCAAGCACAGAGAAAGAGGCGCGCTCCACTCAGGGATCCTAAATAACAATTAGTATTAAAGCCATCTTGATGAGGAAGCATGAAGAATAGATCCAGCACTAGAAAATGGGATTCAACAGCACCAAGAATAAAAAAAAATTATTTTAGGGGCTGGTAGCCCCCTTTTGTCATCCCGATTGGCGGCCGATAATTGGCCACCGATCCCAAGCACTGGCAGCCAATCCGATGATTGGCCACCGATCTCAGGCACCGACGGCCATTTTCTGGCGATCAAGCATGTGGAGGTGTTCCCGTGGGAAGTCCAATGGTGCTCGCAAGTAGGACTTGGGAGATCTGGAGGGGGCGGCATGATCGTCTTCTTCTCCAGGGGAACATCACAGACAGTGGCGGCATCGACTCCAGCAATGGCGCATGGGCAGCGGCATGCACGTGCGAGTAGTGGCAACCAAACCAGTGACGACGACTAGTGGAACGTAGGCGTAGGCACGGTACGGTGGGAGTCGGCTAGGAAGGCAGTAGGAGCAGGGAAGATCGGATGGATCTTCCCCTTCCTGTGAGATGGCACATGAGCAAAGGTCAGATCTAGTGGCGATGACTCGTGTGCATAGTGGAAACTTGGAAAACTGGCTGAGGAGCAGGGATCTGGAGTCGAAGTAGGCTATAGGGAAGAATTCGATGCCAGGGAGCATGGATCCAGCGATGGCATGCCGATTCAATGAGGTGGCGCATAGATCCGAGCTGGTCAGATGGCGCAGGGCCCCCTCTTCCACCCAACGTGTGGATCCGATGGCGTGCAAATGACAGCAATGATGGCATGCCATAGTAGTGATCCAGTGGTGGTAGTGGTCAGATCCACTGGTGGCACCTGGATCCGATGGTGGCATGCGGGGACAGATCGATCGACAGCATTTCATGGAGGCAGCAGTGGTTCGGTTCGATTTTGGACGGGATGAAGACGGGAAGGAACCAAGACTTTGGGGAGAAAAATAAGGGAAAAATTGAAGGGACTAAGAGGTTTTGTTTTTTATTTGCTTTTCTCTTTTATTCATGGTTGTTCTTCCGGATGCAGCTTCGCATGGAGTTAAAAGTAAAAATAGTTGGGCTGCTGGTGATTTTATTTGGCATGTCAAAGGAGAGATCACTCAAGAACTCAGGGTTGAGATGGAGCTGAACAGGCAACTATATAGTTTGATGGAAGGTTGGAAACATAGTTGGGGTGTATTCAATGGTGTGATCGGTTGGAGCCTTAGGAGTGATGGAGATGGATGATTCTTAGAGGTCTAACAAGTTAAGGCTGGGTGGCTACAGAGCAGCATAGTGACAAGGCAAAGAGTGCTAGAGTGCTGTAGTAGCACTTCCCTATAGGCTCAAGGGTTGAGAGAGGCTTGGTGGTACAGCAATCGAAGAAGGTATCTCAACAGAGAGTGTTAGGGGTGAAGAAAAAATCCTGATTTTCTAGATCAGGTTCGTTCAGATCTGATCGGATCGAGAGAGATATTTTAAAAATTTTCTCTCATATATCCATATTAGATCTGAGATATTCCAGATCTAATTTTATAAATCTAATAAATAAAAATAAAAATAAATTAAAACTAATTTAATTCATATCTTGATGTGGGTAATCTGATTATCCTTTGATGATTCTGCTGATTGTTTGAGATTCTGGATCTAGCCACGCAAGCACCTAGCCTCTATCGATATCCACTCAGGCTGGATCTAGAGATCTTCTCCTTCTTTATCACTTCTCAAAAAATTAGATCTGGATCTAATTTGGAGGATCTTCAAAACTCCTTCTGAAGATCAACAGTCATCTCTGTAGCAGTGCTACCTTCTTCCTTTCTCGTCAGCCTTTTCTTGCTTGGATCGCACCAAACTGAAGCCCAACTTTCCTTGGATGTGGAGGGATGAGAGAGGATCAGAAGATGGCATGAAGGAGGGAGAGGGGCAGCCTTAGGACGTGGGCTAAGAGAAACTCTATATAAGTGGGGCGTAAATAGGATTTATTTATAGACCCTACTATGCCATGTAGTGCCACATCATCCTGGCCAATCGCATTACTTCGTGTAATCAGATCTAAATCTGATTAGTGGGATGACATCATCCGATCTAATCAGATGAGAGCTCCATAAATTTATCCTTAGATGGTGCCTAAGATTGGTCAAAATCTATAGATAAGGGTCACCTAAGTAGAATCCAAGAAGCAACCTGGAGTTCCATCCGTATGGGACTCCAGGCATCCCTATCCATGGGCGCACACCATCCTAGGCATGCACCCCCCTTCTTTCCAAATTTTAGTAAGGGGACAAGCCCCTATCTACTCCCCAATAAGTATATGACATATGAGCAGATGTCCAAGGGTCAAAGGTCAACGTTTGACCAAAGTCAAAGGACAAGAATTAGCAGGTGACGAAAAATAGCAGGTATTATCTTAAATTTATCTCATAAATTAAGACAACCCTTTTTTGATCTGGACAAGCTCCAATCAGACCAAGTAAGGACTAACCCAGTTTAATTGATTTGAATTAGATTTAACTAGGTTCAAGAAAATCGTGCTAGCACATGATTGAACCTAACGTTCTCCTTTTATTATCATTAAAAGTTATCTCGACTGAGCCAAATGATTTTGTGCTCACCCAGGTATCT
>QRFJ01005831.1:0-47080 GCA_006176705.1 Cocos nucifera
AAGGAGAGATGCTCTTCTAATGTCCTCTTGATTCATTGTCAAACACAAGTGGGGATTCTTGGAAAAACTCGAACCTGGCCCCATCAACGCCCAATCTTTAGCCCTTAAAAAAGTCGTTTCGTGGAACTTGATATTTGACCTGCGCGACTCTGTTCACCAAAACATCTCCTGTAGGTGGAGCCAACCATTTGGCGAGCAGTCCCCGAATGATCTTCAATGTTGGCGCTGGAGCTCATCCAGACATCGAGCCCAACAGTAGTAATCTGGCTTATTTGTCTTCATCAATTCCATCTTTCCAGAGACCACTCTCTGTTCAGTGGAATGGACGAGCTGGTAAGTGGGAGGGTCCTGGTCAAAAACATGTGTTTAACTTCTCTGAACCCAAATAATTTTGTAGTTCCTGAGCCAATCTTATAATTGGGTCCAGTCAGTCTATGTGTGTCTAGGATACGTGCCAGTGGGTTAGACGCAGACATTTTCCCTGTAGAGAGTCAAAGATTCTAGTTAGATACTGTAATTTTGACATGAACCAATTTATTTAGGGATTTTATTTTTAAAAAATTAGCTCCCACTATTTTCTCGGGATCCCGACACTCGCCTTTGTAGAGATGCGAAAACTTCGGATTGATATTTCTAGTGGTGTGGGTCTCACCAACTGACTCCATCACCTCACCTAACCAGTTATTGGTGATGGTTATGCCATTGGTGAACACGTATTTCCAATGATTCTCTAATCATAGGTGAACCCCAAACTTGGTCTCTAATTTCATGAATCCTCACCGTATCCGGAATATTGATCCACTCCTTAGTTAAGTCAGACCCACCATTTGCATAGACTGGGTTCCTAATTGGGTCTCTCACCGTATCCGGAATATTGAGCCCAACTCATCCTCCAGCCCATAGCATCCAATGCCTAATAGACATGGTTGCATCTTCCCGTGCAACTGAGCCACTGTATCCAGCCGAAAACATCAACCCCGGGAAGGGCCCGCACGTCTTACAATGGTGGAAAGACCTACGGACTTAATCTTTTCTTAGGAAGAAATTGATTCGGGTCTCATTAAACTAGACTTGGCTTAGTCATAACAATTATGACTAACCTAGTGGCATGGGTTAGCTCGGATTATTGACCACCTCAATCAGAACTGTGTCAACAGATATGGCCAGGTAAGTGAGACCGATGGAAGGAATATGCCGTTAACTCGCATAAGAACGCATTCAGATCGAGTAGCTTCCAATTAAAAATCAGTCGGTCGTCTGTGCCAAACTTACCTTAGACACCAAATTGTTGAGTCAGAACCAATTGGGTTAGCCTACAATCCAGACTCTAACCTCTGAGCCTAAATTAGGTCTTGCTTGATCGATGACTCGATCTTGACCCAGACTTAATCCTATTAGGCTGGTCAATTTAAGCATTGTTGATCCCATCTAACCAACTCTTGATTCGATTTGATCAACCACTTAGACCTAATTGAGCTACCCAAGCCCAAACCCAGTATTATGAATATGTCTTAGATCTGAAATTCTCAATTTTAGACCTAATTGATATTCCATAAACTTAATTCTTAATTAAGTTGGGTTCATAAACAAAATATGCACAATAAATCCTAGGGTTTCAGGATCTAGGGTTTTGCAGAAAGTAAGTTTTGGATTTCTGATTAAGGACGAACACGCAGCACCCCTACACGTCATAAGAACACCCCATCGAATGGGAAGAGAGGGCCTTTAAACCCTTCTTCGTTCTTATGACCGGACGACCAAGAGGAACGCCTTAATCAGGAACATGTAAATCTATAAAATAGTTATAGATCTATATCATATATCTCATATACAAATTTAGATCTAATCATGGCATATTTTGCATACATCTCATGTATCAAATCATGCATGTTTTTCAGATCTAAATTATCACATAATAATCTAAAAAATTAGATTTAAATTGATCTAATCAAAATAAATTCTAATCTAGACAATTATGTAGAACTATTCTACAATTAGTCTAGTCATGCATCTATCATATCTCATATGATATTTAAAATTAAATAATTTTTATTTGCTGTTTATCAGATGTTATTATAACACTTATAATATCAGAAAACAGTAAATAAGAAGATCTAAAATCATGATTTAATCATATTAAATCAAAGACATGCAAAACTATTCTATAGAACTATTCTATTCTAGAACTAGTCATGCATATCTTCATGTTCTTAGATCCAAATCATTTAATTTTTAATTTTTTCTGATTTCAGATCTGATCACATCTCATGTGACATCTGAAATCACTTTATTTTCTAATTAAAATAAAATTAAAATCAGATCTAAACAATCTAGAACCATGGCTCTGATACCAGTTGAAGGGAAATCCTGATTTCCCGGTCCAGGTTCGTCTAGATCTGATTAGATCAAGAGATATATTTCAAAAATTTTCTCTTGATCTCAATCAGATCTTGATATGTTTTAGATCTGATTCTTTTTATTTTAATAAATAAAATAAAACAAGATAAATTAAATCAAATTCAATTTACCTGATTTGGGTAATCCTATTACCCTGTAGATGATCCTGATTGCAGCGGAAGGTTCTGGATCTTAGCCACGCAAGCGCCTGGCCTCTACCGGTATCCACTCGGGTTGGATCTGGAGATCCTCTTCTTCTCTATCACACCTCCAAAAATTAGATCTGGATCTGATTTGGAGGATCTTCAAAACTCTTTTGAAGATCTGCAGTCGTCCTTTTGCAGCAGCGCGGTCTTCTTGCTTTTGATCGCCTTTCCTTGATCTGAATCGCACCAAGCTAAATCCAAAACACTTTTGGACGTGGAGAGCAAGGGGAGAAGAGACTATGGCATGGAGAAGGAGGGGAGAGGCAGCCTTGGGGCGTGGGAAATCTCTATTGAATTAGGGTTGGGCGCAGGGTCTTATTTATAGACCTCTTGTGATCCAACTCCTCTTCCTCTCAACCAATCACAACCCTTTGTGAAATCAGATCTAAATCTGATTGGTTGAAAAAGAGACCCCTGGATTCCTCCTTAGAGGGCACCTAAGACCAGTCAAACTGGATTCTTAGTAGAACTCTGATTGGAATCCAAAAGGGAGGTGGAGTCCTTGTCCAACAAGGACTCCTAGGCGCCTCCTACTTGGGCTCACGCCACCCTTGGCGTGCGCCCTTCTCCTTGCCAGGTTCTGGCAGGGGGACAGGCCCCCACCAGCTCTCCAATAGGTGCATGACATGTGGTCAAAAGTCAAAGGGTGAATGGTCAACGTTTGACCAGTCAAAGGTAGACTTTTGACCAAAGTCAAAGAACAAGAAATGGCAGGTGACCAAAAATGGCAGGTAATGTCTTACAAATAAGACAACCTATTCTGACTTGGACAACCTCCAGTCAGACCATATGAAGACCTCTGATTGAGCACAAACTCCTTTGGCTCAGTCAGGACAACTTATTTGTGATAGTAAAAGAAGAACGTTAGGTTCAATCGAGTGCTAGCACGATTTCCTTGAACCTAATTGAATCTCATTCAGATCAATTGAACTAGATCAGTTCAATTGAAGATCACCAGATTCAAACCCTTGTTTGTGTGACCCAGTTAGGTTCAGTTCTATATGGTAATGGGATATGTCATGATCTCTATCATAGATATCATCGAAACTCCTTTCGATGGATCAGAACTCTTCTGATTCGAACAGTTAGAATGATCGATCATCTAAATCATTCTTATTGCTCCCAAAATCCACCAGTGACACCTAGCAGTATATGGTGGCAACCCATCAGAGCTAAATGCAAACCTCTTGGTGCAGCTACCTGTGTGATTCAGTTCTTCTATCTTGAGCCCCGATCAGATTAGGGTTAAGGTGAACTCGTCAATCCCTAGTCTCTGTCATATGATGTAATCATTCGATTCGAGTCCAATGTGAAAATCTAAATAGAAACTCTTTCTATTATTTCACTCTGCCATGGCCATGGGCTTCTGGACTTGATTCTCATGATCATCATAGGGCTACTCCTCTACCACCGAGGTAGATAGATCCCATCTTGATGCAATCCAGTTCCTACAATGAACATGCTATAGCCAACATACACCTCAGGGTTCCATATGGCTAGGAGACCGAGTAATGGTGTAGTCAAACTATAACACCCTCAAGGTGAACTGCCGATGCATCCTCAGGTCAAAGAACCAGACACACTACTGCAGCATCGAGTCAGTCATTGACGAGAAGGTAGACTTCCTAATGACTACTCGAGGTGGTCACGCTCAGTGCCCTCGTTCTCTAACGAGTACCTGTACTCTCGCTCCGGTGTCTCCACACCGTAGACTCAAGACTCATCTACTAAAGAGAAGCGATCGTACACCAATCTTTCGGATCAATCACCATCCTCGTGATGATCCTATGGTCGGGAGCTGTTTATGAGTTAATAATGATTATTCATGTCTTAAATTTTCAACTCTTGAAAATATGAATTATCATTACCATTAACTCAAAGGATGTATCACAGACACTAAATACACATGTGTGATAGAAAATAACCCATTTCATTAATTATAGTCAAAATTACAATTTTGCCCCTAGAAGTGTATTACAAGTGTCAGCCAATTCTGGCTTCTAGGGCACATATATCTAACATATATCTCATATATAAAGTAGATCTAATCATGGCATATTTTGCATACATCTCATGTATCATAATCATGCATGTTTTCCGATCTAAATTATCACATAATAATCTAAAAAATTAGATTTAAATTGATCTAATCAAAATAAATTCTAATCTAGACAATTATGTAGAACTATTCTACAACTAGTCTAGTCATGCATCTATCATATCTCATATGATATTTAAAATTAAATAATTTTTATTTGCTGTTTATCAGATGTTATTATAACACTTTTAATATCAGAAAATAGTAACTAAGAAGATCTAAAATATGATTTAATCAGATTAAATCAAAGACATGCAAAACTATTCTATAGAACTATTCTATTCTAGAACTAGTCATGCATATCTTCATGTTCTTAGATCCAAATCATTTAATTTTAATTTTTTTAATTTCAGATCTGATCACATCTCATGTGACATCTGAAATCACTTTATTTTCTAATTAAAATAAAATTAAAATTAGATCTAAACAATTTAGAACCTGGCTCTGATACCAGTTGAAGGGAAATCCTGATTTCTCGGTCCAGGTTCGTCCAGATCTGATTAGATCAAGAGATATATTTTAAAAATTTTGTCTTGATCTCAATCAGATCTTGATATATTTCAGATCTAATTCTTATTATTTTAATAAATAAAATAAAATAAGATAAATTAAATCAAATTTAATTTACCTGATTTGGATAATCCTATTACCCTATAGATGATCCTGATTGCAGCGGAAGGTTCTGGATCTTAGCCACGCAAGCGCCTGGCCTCTACCGATATCCACTCAGGTTGGATCTGGAGATCCTCTTCTTCTCTATCACACCTCCAAAAATTAGATCTGGATCTGATCTGGAGGATCTTCAAAACCTTTTTGAAGATCTACAGTCGTCCTTTTGCAGCAGCGCAGCCTTCTTGCTTTTGATCGCCTTTCCTTGATCTGAATCGCACCAACCAAAGTCCAAAACACCTTTTGGATGTGGAGAGCAAGGGGAGAAGAAGCTATGGCATGGAGGAGGAGGGGAGAGGCAGCCTTGGGGCGTGGGGTTTCTCAATTGAATTGCATTCACTTAGAATTTGGGTTGGGCGCAGGGTCTTATTTATAGACCTCTTGTGATCCAACTCCTCTTCCTCTCAACCAATCACAACCCTTTGTGAAATCAGATCTAAATCTGATTGGTTGAAATAGAGACCCCTAGATTCCTCCTTAGAGGGTGCCTAAGACCAGTCAAACTGGATTCTTAGTAGAACTCTGATTGGAATCCAAAAGGGAGGTGGAGTCCTTGTCCAACAAGGACTCCAAGGCGCCTCCAACTTGGGCTCACGCCACCCTTGGCGTGCGCCCTTCTCCTTGCCAGGTTCTGGCAGGGGGACAGGCCCCCACCAGCTCTCCAATAGGTGCATGACATGTGGTCAAAAGTCAAAGGGTCAATGGTCAACGTTTGACCAGTCAAAGGTAGACTTTTGACCAAAGTCAAAGAATAAGAAATGGCAGGTGACCAAAAATGGCAGGTAATGTCTTACAAATAAGACAACCTATTCTGACTTGGACAACCTCCAGTCAGACCATATGAAGGACTCTGATTGAGCACAAACTCCTTTGGCTCAGTCAGGACAACTTATTTGTGATAGCAAAAGAAGAACGTTAGGTTCAATCGAGTGCTAGCACGATTTCCTTGAACCTAATTGAATCTCATTCAGATCAATTGAACTAGATCAGTTCAATTGATGATCACCAGATTCAAACCCTTGTTTGTGTGACCCAGTTAGGTTCAGTTCTATATGGTAATGGGATATGTCATGATCTCTATCATAGACATCATCGAAACTCCTTTCGATGGATCAGAACTCTTCTGATTCGAACAGCTAGAATGATCGATCATCTAAATCATTCTAATTACTCCCAAAATCCACCAGTGACACCTAGCAGTATATGGTGGCAACCCATCAGAGCTGAATGCGAACCTCTTGGTGCAGCTACCTGTGTGATTCAGTTCTTCTATCTTGAGCCCCGATCAGATTAGGGTTAAGGTGAACTCGTCAAACCCTAGTTCTGTCATATGATGTAATCATTCGATTCGAGTCCAATGTGAAAATCTAAATAGAAACTCTTTCTATTATTTCACTCTACCATGGCCATGGATTTCTGGACTTAATTCTCATGATCATCGTAGGGCTACTCCTCTACCACCGAGGTAGATAGATTCCATCTTGATGCAATCCAGTTCCTACAATGAACATGCTATAGCCAACATACATCTCAGGATTTCGAATGGCTAGGAGACTGAGTTATGGTGTAGTCAAACTATAACACCCTCAAGGTGAACTGTCGATGCACCTCAGGTCAAAGAATCAGATACACCACTGTAGCATCGAGTTAGTCATTGACGAGAAGATAGACTTCCTAATGACCACTCGAGGTAGTCACGCTCAGTGCCCTCATTCTCTAACGAGTACCTGTACTCTAACTCCGATGTTTCCACACTGTAGATGTTAGATATATGTGCCCTAGAAGCCAGAATTGGCTGACACTTGTAATACACTTCTAGAGGCAAAATTGTAATTTTGACTATAATTAATGAAATGGGTTATTTTCTATCACATCTGTGTATTTAGTGTCTGTGATACATCCTTTGAGTTAATGGTAATGATAATTCATACTTTCAAGAGTTGAAAATTTAAGACATGAATAATCATTATTAACTCATAAACAGCTCCCGACCATAGGATCATCACGAGGATGGTGATTGATCCGGAAGCTTGGTGTACGATCGCTTCTCTTTAGTAGATGAGTCTTGAGTCTACGGTGTGGAGACATCGGAGCGAGAGTATAGGTACTCCTTAGAGAACGAGGGCACTGAGCGTGACCACCTCGAGTAGTCATTAGGGAGTCTACCTTCTCGTCAATGACTGACTCGATGCTGCAGTAGTGTGTCTGATTCTTTGACCGGAGATGCATCGGCAGTTCACCTTGAGGGTGTTATAGTTTGACTACACCATTACTCGGTCTCCTAGCCATATGGAACCCTGAGGTGTATGTTGGCTATAGCATGTTCATTGTAGGAACTGGATTGCATCAAGATGGAATCTATCTACCTCAGTGGTAGAGGAGCAGCCCTATGATGATCATAAGAATCAAGTCCAGAAGCCCATGGCCATGGTAGAGTGAAATAATAGAAAGAGTTTCTATTTAGGTTTACACATCAGGCTTGAATCGAATGATTACATCATATGACAGAAACTAGGGTTTGACGAGTTCACGTTAACCCTAATCTGATCGGAGCTCAAGATAGAAGAACTTAAATCACACAGGTAGCTGCACCAAGAGGTTCGCATTCAGCTCTAATGGATTGCCACCACATACTTCTAGGTGTCACTAGTAGATTTTAGGAGCAATTAGAATGATTTAGATGATCGATCATTCTAACTGTTCGAATTAGAAGAGTTCTGATCCTTCGAAAGGAGTTTCAATGATGTCGATGATAAAGATTATGACATATTACATTACCATACAAAATTGAACCTAACTAGGTCACATAAATAAGGGTTTGAATCTGGTAATCATCAATTGAACTGATCCAGTTCAATTGATCTGAATGAGATTCAATTAGGTTCAAGGAAATCGTGCTAGCACTCGATTGAATCTAACGTTCTTCTTTTCCTATCATAAATAGTTATCCTGACTAAGCCAAAGGAGTTTGTGCTCGATCAGAGGCCTTCACTTAGTCTGACTGGAGCCTGTCCAGTTTAGAAAAGAGTTGTCTTATTTTGTAAGACAATACCTGCCATTTTTGGTCACCTACCATTTCTTGTCTTTTGACTTTGGTCAAAAGTTGACCTTTGACTGGTCAAATGTTGACCATTGATACTTTGACTTCTGTCCATGTATCACGTACCTATTGGAGAGCTGGTGGGGGCTTGTCCTCCTACCAAAAACTAGCAAGGAGGAGGGCACACACCACCCTTGATGTGCGCCCAAGCTTGAGGCGCCCAGGAGTCTCTGTTGGATAGGGACTCCATCTCCTTTTTGGATTCCAATTAGACACCTCCTAAGAACCAACTTTGACTGGTCTTAGGCATCATCTAAGGGTGAATCTAAGGGACTCTATTCTCACCAATCAGATTTAGATCTAATTTCACAAAGGGTTGTGATTGGTTGGGAAGAAGAGGAGCTGGATCACGCATAGTCTATAAATAAGACCCTGCACCCAACTCAAAGAGAGAACACAATTCCCATGCCCTAAGGCTGTCTCTCTCCTCCTCCTCCACACCAAGATCATCTTCTCCCTCTTCTCTCCATGCTCAAAGAAGTTTGGAATTCATGTTGGTGCAATCTAGGCGAGAGAAAGGCGACAGAAAGCTAGAAGGCTGCACTACTGCAAAGGACAACTACTGATCTTCGAAAGCTATTTTGAAGATCCTCCAAATTAGATTCAGATCTGATTTTTGGAGATGTTATAGAGAAGAAGAGGATCTCCAGATCCAGCCTGAGTGGATACTAGTAGAGGCCAGGCACTTGCATGGCTAGATCCAGAACCTTCCGCTACTTACAGGATCATCAACGGGTAATAGGATTACCCTACATCAAGATAAATTAAATATGATTTAATTTATCTATATTTTATTTTAATTATTAAAATAATAAAATTAGATCTAAAACATCTCAGATCTGATTCAGATCAAAAAGAAAAATTTTTAAAATATATCTCTTGATCCTATCAGATCTGAACGAACCTAATTTACGAAATCAGGATTTTCCTTCAGAAAGGGCCTCTCCCCTCTCCTATCTTAAATAACCAGAGGTCTTCATCATCCGTGTCAGGATGAGGTCTTCCTTCTATTCCTAATATGGTTGGCTTTTTTTGTTCTCCTGTTAGGATAAGGTTCTCCTCCTATTCCTAATGGGATTGGCCTTCCTTTGTTAGGACGAGATCCTCTTCCTATCCCTAACAAAAGTATAGCAGCACAAAAAGACCATTAAAAGGGCATCTCTCCTCCTCCTATCTTAAATAACTAAAAATCTTCCACTTTTTTATTGATGAAGTTTGGACGTGTCATTTCCTATCATCACATGATTTTGTGCCAAGAAATAAAATATCGAAATAAAAGGATTTTATTAGAGTTGAATTACTGGTAGTACATTCATAGATTTTTTGAATTTCAAGATCGTGAAAGCATAGATCCTCCAAGATTCTTTAGATAATATGTTCCTGATCGGACGATTTCTACCACCTCATAAGAATCTTCTCAGTTTGGGGTGAGCTTTTCCTAATTTTGAGGCTGCAAAATATCCGCTCGCCAAAGTACGAGATCTCCTATTTTGAAGGTTTTACTTTTGACCCTCGAATTATAGTAGTGAGCTACTCTTTACCTATAAGCTACCATTAAAATCTTGGCCTTCTCCCTTTTTTCTTCCAGTAGATCAAGATTAGCCCTAAGGCCTTGTGAATTATCTTGTTCATTGAAGGCCTCTACTCATGCTGAGGGGAGTTCAAATTCGACTGAGATAACTGCCTCTGCCTCGAAAGCTAGTGCAAAGGGTGTTTCTCCAATAGGTAATCTTTGAGTAGCTCGGTAAGCTCAGAATACATAATAAAATTTATCCACCTATATCCTCTTTGCTCTTTCTAACTTAGCCTCTATCCCTTGAAGCAAAGTTCTATTAGTCACTTCTGCCTCACCATTCGCTTGTGGATGAGCCACTGATGTGAAGTGATGAGATATATTCAGATCTTCGTAGAACTCAGTGAACTTCACACCTACAAATTGATGTCCATTATCACTGATCAACGTTCGAGGTAGACCAAACCTGCAAATAATCAACTTTTAGACATCCTGTACTTTAGCTTCAGTGATTTTTGCTAGAGGTTCGGCCTCGATCCACTTAGTGAAGTAATCCACTACCACTAGCAGAAACTTTTGCTACCTAGATGCTATGAAAAAAGGTCCGAGTATGTCCATCCTCTACTATGCAAATGACTAGGGAGCACTTAATGGTGTGAGCTATGAAGCCGGCTATCTCTAAATATTTGCATTTCTTTGACACCTATCACACTTTCTCACATATTCCATCACATTTTGTTACATTGTCGGCCAACAGTATCTCTGATGGAGCAACTTGTATGATAGGGATCTCACTCCCAAATGATTTCCACAAATCTCCTCATGAACTTTTATTAAGGCATAGCTGGCTTCTAAAGGTCAAAGACACTTGAGGAGTGGCAATGAATATGATCTCTTATACAACCTATTTTCATACAAAATGTAGCGGGATGCTTGATTTCTTAACTTCCAAGCTTCTTTATGATCTCTGGGAAGAGTTCCTTCCCTGAGATATGCTACCAATGGGTCGATCCAGCTGGGCTCATAATCAATTTTCATTATCATCTGAGGCTCTTCCGAACTGGGGCATTGCAGGACCTCAAAAAGAACTTCTTTTGGTAACTCGTTTGGGGCTAAGATGGCTAGCTTAGAGAGGAGATTGGCTCTGGTATTCTCCACCCTGGGGATCTGCTGAATGTCAAAGTTGTCAAAGGTCAAACTTAAGCTCTGCACCTTCTTTAAGTACTTTTTCATATTTTTCTCTCGAGATTTAGAGTTACTAACTTGTCCAACCACTAGCTATGAGTCACTATAGGCCTTCAAATGTTGCACTTTCGGCTCCTTAGCTATTCTCAGTCCTGCAAGTAGGGCTCATACTCCACCCCATTGTTAGTGATGAGGAAGTTAAAGTGTAATGCATACTCCACCACAACTTCCTCTGGATTGATGAGAATCAAGTCTGCACCTGTCCTGGAAGCATTGGATGAACCATGCACATAAAGTGCCTAGATGCTTTCAAGAAGATCGACCTTCTCTTTTGGGGAGCTAGGGATAAAGGCTTCTTGATACTTTGGTTCGATCTCCTTTGGAATAATGCACTCTACTATGAAATTGGCTAGTATTTATGCTTTAATGGATGGCCGAGGTTGAAAGTGGATGTCAAATTTAGTCAACTCAATCACCCACTTTGCCACTCTGTCAGAAGTATCAGGTCGGTGAAGAACCACCTTGATGGATTGGTCGGTGAGGAGAGTGACGGTGTGCCCATGGAAGTAAGGTCGGAGCTTCCTGGCTGTAACCAACAAGGCATAAGTTAGTTTTTTTAATTTGGTATATCTTGTCTCTGTATCCCTTAAATTTCAACTTATGTAGTAGTTCAGTTTTTGAAATTTTGCTTTTTCTCTAATCAGTATGGCTCTAATAGCTACAGGAGATAAGGTGAGATATAGGAATAATTCTTCCCCAGGTTCAGGTTTGGCGAGCAGTGGGGGTGAGCTAAGATAGCTTTTCAATTTTTCAAGAGCCCATTGGCAATCAGGAGTCTAGCTAAAGCTCTTCGACCACTTGAGTACCTGAAAGAAGGGCAAGCAGTGCTCCACCGATCATGACATGAAGCGATTCACAGCTGCCACCTTACGTGTGAGGCATTGGACTTTCTTTATTACTTTTAGGGCAGTCATTTTTTGGATGGCTCTGATCTTCTCCAAGTTAGCCTCAATGTCGGGACTTTACACCAAGAATCCTAAGAACTTCCTTGAGGTTACTCTAAAAGTGCATTTCACAAGATTCAGTTCATCTCATACTTCCAAAGGGTACTGAAGATCTCCTCAAGGTCGACGATGTGATTTGGCGAAGTTTGATTTTTGACCAGCATATTATCTACATAGACCTCCATGTTGTGGTTGATCTGCTTCTTAAAAATTTTATTCACCAGACATTGGTATGTTGCACCTATGTTTTTGAGCCCAAACATCATGACCCTATAATAATAAAGTGAAGAAAAAACCTAGTTTTCTGGGTCAGATTCATTTAGATCTGATTGGATCAAAAGAAATATTTCAAAAATTTTTCTCTTGGATCTAGATCAGATCTGAGACTTTTTAGATCTGATATTATTGATCTAATAAAAAATAATAAAATAAAAAATAAATTAAATCTAATTTAATTTATCTTATTAAGGATAATCTGATTATCCTATGATGATCCTGATGTCTGCTTGAGGTTCTAGATCTAGCCACACAACTGCCTAGCCTCTATCGGTATCCACTCAGGTATGATTTGGAGATCTTCTTCTTTTTCATCACCTCTCCAAAAATTAGATCTGGATCTAATTTTGAAAATCTTCAAAACTTCTTTCGAAGATGTGAGTTGTCTCTTGCAGTGGTGCTGCCTTCTTCCTTTTCCTGTCACCTTTCTCTTGCTTGGATCGCACCAAACTAAAGCCCAAAAATTCTTGGGCATGGATAGGAGAGAGAAGACCTAAAGATGACATGGAGGAGGGAGAGGGGCAGCCTTGTGGCATGGGCAATAGGTCAGACTCTCTAGATCTTGGTGCAGATAGGGTTTTTATAGATCCTATTGCACCATGCAGTGCCACATCATTCCGACCAATCATGGCCTTTTGTGCAATCAGATCTAAATCTGATTGGTGGGATGATATCATCTGATCCAATCAGATGAGAGCCCCTCTGAAGCATCCTTAGATGGTGCCAAGACTGATCAAAGATAAGTCTTTGGCGCCACCTAGGTAGAGTCCCCAAAGTAACCTGGAGTCCCATCTGTATGGGACTCCAGGCATCATTATTCTTGGAAAATGCCTCCCTAGGCATGAACCCCCTCCCTTTCCACTTTTTAGTAGGAGGACAAAGCCCCATCTTCTCTCCTATGGGTGCATGACACATGGGCAGATGTCTAAGTGTCAAAGGTCAACGTTTGACCAAAGTCAAAAGACAAGATTTAGCAGGTGATGAAAAATGATAGGTGTTATCTCAAATTCATCTCATAAATTAAGACAATCCTTTTTTGATCTGGACAAGCTCCAGTCAGACCAAGTAAAGATACCTAAGTGAGCCAAGACACATTTGGCTCAGTCGAGACAAACTTGATAATTAAAGGAGAATATTAGGCTCAATCATGTGCTAGCATGATTTTCTTAAATCTAATTGAATCTAATTCATCAATTGAACTGGGTTAGTCTAATTGATGATATCCAAATCGAAACCCTTGTTTGTGTGACTTAGTTAGGTTTAATTTCATATGGTAATGAGATATGTCGCGATCTCTATCATCGATATCATTGAAATACCTTCCGATAGATCAGAACTTTTCTGATTCAGACAACTAGTATGATTGATCATCTAAATTATTCTAATTACTCTCAAAATACACCAGTGACACCTAGCAGCATATGGTGGCAACCCATCAGAATTGAAAATGAACCTCTCGATGTCGTTACATGTGTGATTAAGTTCTTCTATCTTGAGCTCCGACTAGATTAGGGTTAAGGTAATCTCGTCAAATCCTAATATTCGTCACATAATTAATCATTCGATTCAAGTCCAATATGAAAATCTTAATAGAAACTCTTTATATTATTTCACTCTGCCATGGCCATGGGCTTACGGACTTGATTCTCATGATCATCATAGGGCTTCTCCTCATCTACTGAGGTAGATAAATCCCCTATTGGTGCAATCCAATTCCTACAATGAACATGCTATAACCAACATACACCTCAAGATTCCAAATGGCTAAGAGACCGAGTTATGGTGTAGTCAAACTATAACACCCTCAAGATGAACTGTCGATGCACCTAAGATCAAAGAATCAGATACATAACTATAGCTTCGAGCCAGTCACCGATGAGAAGGTAGACTTCCTAATGACTGCTCGAGATGGTCATGCTCAGTGCCCTTGTTCTCTAATGAGTACTTATACTCTCACTCTAATGTCTCTACATCGTAGACTCAAGACTCATCTATCCTGAAAAAGTGATTGTACATCAATCTTTCGGATCAATCACCATCCTCATGATGATCCTACGGTCGGAAGCATTTTATGAGTTAATAATGAAAATTCATGTATTAAATTTTCAACTCTTAAAAATAAGAACTATCATTGCCATTAACTCAAGGGATGTATCACAGACACTAAATATATCTTATGATAGAAAATAATCCATTTTATTATTTATAGTTAAAATTATAATTTTGCCCTTCGAAGTGTATAACAAGTGTCAGCCAATTCTGACTTCTAGGGCACATATATTTAACAAACTCCCACTTGACCTAAAGCTAATTGGCTACAAATTTAAGTTCCATCTTCTTAAGGTGGGTTTCGATCTTCTGCTGGCCCAACAACTTTGTAAGTGGGTCTACCGCATTATCTATGGAGTCGACTTTCTTGACCTCGATGTATCCTTTCTCAAGGTAATCGCGGATGAGGTGGTATCGCCGCTCGATGTATTTGGATTTTTGGTGAGATCTCAGCTCCTTAGCAAGGGCTATGGTGCCATTATTATCACAGTACAGAGGAATGGCATCTGATGGCATCACTCTGATCTCTATGGTAAACTTCTTATACCAGAATGCCTCCTTCGTAGCTTTCGATGTAGCGATGTATTCTGCTTTCATGGTGGAATCTACTATTACTGTCTATTTAGAACTCTTTCAATTGATAGCACTACCATTACACACAAATAAATTTCTAGATGTCGACTTTTGATCATCTATATCGGACATAAAATCTGAGTCAGTATACCCTTGGACTTTGAGTTCTCCATTACCAAAAACAAAGAACATATCCTTAGTTCTTCTTAAGTACTTAAGGATACATTTCACAGAAGTCCAGTATTCTTCACCTGGATTCGACTGATATCTACTCATGACACTCATAGCATGGGCTATATCAGGTCGTGTACATAACATAGCATACATGATGCTTCATATTGCAGAAGCATAAGGGATCTTGTTCATGCATTCTATCTCCTCAGGTGTGTAGGGCACATCTTCTTGGAGAGATGAATGTCATGTCTGAAGGGTACCAATCCTCTCTTAGAGTTTTTCATGCTAAACCTCTTTAGCACCTCCTCTATTCTTCTGCAAAAGACCTAGCATCCTATTCGGTCTATCTCTAAAGACTTTAATTCCTAAAATGAAGGATGTTTCTCCTAGGTCTTTCATGGAGAATTCTTTAGATAACTACATTTTAACTGTGGTCAACATGGGAATATCATTTTCAATAAGGAGGATATTATCCACATACATTACGAAGAAGACAATAGCGCTCTCACTGACCTTTTTGAAAATACATGATTTCTCCTCATTCTTGATAAAATCAAACAATTTGATCACATCATTAAAATGAGTATTCTAGCTCCGAGATGCTTGCTTGAGTCCATATATGGACCTTTGTAGCTTGCATACTTTTTGATCAATATCACTGGATGTGAAACCTAGTGGCTGTTCCATATAAATATCTTCCTCAAGATATCCATTTAAGAATATCATTTTCACATCCATTTGCCATATTTCATAATCGAAATAGGCTGCAATAACAAGCAATATACGAATGGATTTAAACATGGCTACTGACGAAAAGGTATCCTGATAGTCAATGTCTTTGCGCTAACTATAATCTTTTGCCACTAATCTAGCTTTGAATGTCTCTATATTTCCATCTGCACTAATCTTTCTCTTGTAGATCCATTTATATCCAATAGGTACTATACCTTCTGGTGGATCTACCAAGGTCCAGACTTAGTTTGAGTGCATCGAGTCAATTTCTGACTTCATTACCTCTAACCATTTCTCAAAGTCGATATCTGATATCACCATGTTATAGATTTTGAGATCATCACCATGAACTCCATTACCTACGAGGAATATTTTCTTTACTTCCTCTAAAATAGTACCTAAGTACCTCTCAGGGGAATGGAAATCCCTTTTCGATCTTCGAGGTGGAGGAGGTAGTGCTTGTATTGGCTCAACCTGATTTGGTTCCAAAAGGTCCATAGCTCTTTGCTCTTGGAAGACTTTCTCCTTTAGCTTGATCTGCTTTCCAATGCCGCCATCTTGAATAAACTATTTTTCAAGAAAGATGGCATGTCAACTCATAATCACATTGTGATCTTTTGGAATGTAGAAATAATATCCTAATGACTCTTTAGGATATCCTATGAATCAAGCTCTAAAGGACCTATAGTCTAACTTATCCGCTTATTGTCTTTTGACATGAGCCAGACAATCCCAAATTCTGAGATGACTCAGACTTGGTTTCTTACCATGCCATATCTCATATGGTGTAGTAGGAATGGTTTTAGAAGGAACCCTATTTAGTAAATATATAGCAGTTATCAAACTATGTCCTCAAAGAAATCAAGGAGGTCTATGAAGCTCATCATGGATCGGACCATATCTAATAGGATCTGATTTTTTTGTTCTAAAATTCCATTAAGTTGAGATATTCCAGGTGAAGTTCATTGAGAGACTATGCCATTCTACTTGAGATAGTCCAAAAATTCTCGACTAAGGTATTCACCTCCTCGATTTGATCGAAGAACCTTAATGGATTTTTCAGTTTGCTTTTCTACTTCATGTCTGAATTCTTTAAATTTTTCAAAGGCTTCAGACTTATGTCTCATAAGATACACATATCCATATCGAGATAAATCATTGGTGAAAGTTATGAAGTAGATAAAATTGCCTCTAGCCAGTACATCAAATGGGCCGTACACATCAGTATGTACTAGGGCAAGTAAATCCATGGCCCTTTCCCCATGTCCCACAAAAGAGAGTTTAGTCATTTTGCCATGAAGACATGATTCACAAATTGGATATGACTCAAAAGTCAATGGACTCGATAGTCTAATTTTCTCCAATTTGTTAATCCTATCTTCTGCTATATGACCTAGTCTAAGGTGCCATAGATACCTATCATTTGGGCTATCTCTTGGTTGTTTTGATTTTATGGCATTCACATTTTGCTCGATATTAAAAATAGATACATTAATATATAACTGATAAAGATCGTTAATAAGAAAACCACTGACAATTTTATTTCTTTCATAAAGAATGTTACAATGATCCTTAAGAAAACTAATTACATAGCCTTCTTGTGCTAAACATGAAACAGAAATCAAATTCCTGCTTGCTGCAGGCACATAATAACAATCCCTAAGTACTAAATCTAATCTAACCGATCTCCTAATAGTACACTAGGGCTTGTGCAAAGCTACTCCCACTGGCACATCTCTGTCTGATGTCTGTGGCTCCTCCTGCACATCTATCTGAACTGTCGACCCTCTATGCTGATTTTCAATTTGAGATAATACTTTTCTGTCCAACACCACCTCAATAGGAACACTCCTATAAGTTGATGTAACCGTATGCCATTATTCTCTGACTGGCCATTGCTGTTCACCTTTGTTTTTCAAGTTTCATCTATCCTAGACCTCCTCAAGATGCTCTTCTCATCAAAGATAACGTTCTTATTGATCACTAACTTCAGTGCCTAAGAGTCCCATAGCAAGTACCCCTTGACTCCTTGTGGATATCCTATGAATGTCATCTTTTGAGATTTTGGCTCCAATTTGCCCTTCTCGATTGCCTCCATATTGTGAGTTCAGAAGTGGCACTCTTAAGTCTTAAAAATATGAGAAGATAGGTCATGAGAAGACAGAAGCAAATCAGAAGAAGTATCAGTCTCAATAGTAAAGTTTAAAAATTGGGCCGACTTACTCTGAGACTAAGCTGGCTTAGTTGGAAACTGGGTTGGCTTAGTCCAGGACTGGATCGACTAGGTCTCAAAGGAAAATTTAGATAGAGAACAGTATTTTTGGGCTATTGGCATGGTACCCAACTAGGTCGGCTCAATCGTCGGCTCAGTCTGGGATTGAGCCGACCCAGTCGTAAGTTAGCTGGCTCAATCTGAAACTGGGCCAGCTCAGTTTTTATGGATTATTATTTTATGTACGTGGATTATTTGGATTTGAAGAGTTTTTCTATGAGCTTGGGCTTGACCTTTTGTAAAGTATATATACTTAAAATAGGTCAAGGTTGTAAGTGTGCTGAAATATGCTGAATAAAAGCTCCTTTCTCTTGAAAATCTCTTCTTCTCTACTTCTTGATTTATTTGATCATGCTTCTGCAGAGATGTCTACGAAATACTTCCATGTTGCTTGGCTAATCATCGGTGTCCACGTCGATCCGTGTGGAAAAGTGCATATTCTCAATATTTGGTATCAGAGCAATATTGCATGGAAGGAAGACACCTAGAATTTACTACATTCAGGATCTGTTGCATCAGATTTTATCCTAAAACTTCTAGTTTGCTATATGGTTGTCTCTAGATTGAGGTGAAGATTGTTTACATGGAGGAACGGTGATACAGAAGTTTGAAAAAAGGATCTAGAGCTAGTTAGATCTTCTGTGAAGGATAGTTTTACTGGTGTGTGATCGTGAAGGGTGTTAGGGATTTGTTCTTGACTTGTTTGAAGTTATGGGATCAAATGGATTCAAGATCAATTTTGAGAAGTTTGACGATAAGGGAAACTTTATCCTATGGCAGCAAAGAGTAAAATACTTATTGGTTCAGTAGAGGATCTACAAGGTCTTGACAAAAAAAAAGACTGAAAAAGATCAATGCTGAGGATTGAAAAGAGCTGGAGGAAATTGCTTTTAGCATAATCCAGATGTACTTGGTCGATCAAGTTTTGCCCGAGGTTTGCACAGAAACTACAGCAAAGGGGCTTTGGAAGAGACTGGAGAACCATACATGGGGAAGAACATGACAAACAAGTTATGGTTGAAGAAACAGCTGTATAGTTTGAGGATGCCCGAAGGTGGAGATCCTGTTGCACATATCCAAAGGTTCAACCAATTGTATTCTGAGGTGATGCGATTGGATGTGAAGATCGACGAGGAAGATCTGGCATTGCTGCTATTATGTTCTATCCCAGGTTCATATGATGGTCTCATAGCAACTCTAGTTTATAGGAAGAAGATTGTAAACTATAAAGAGGTTGTTGGTGTGCTCAGATCAAATGAGCAAAGAGAGAAGATCTGCAAGAGAGACCCTATGTCTGTGATCTTGGCTATGAACGAAAGATAAGGATGATCAAAGGAGAAGATAAGAGGAAAATCCAAGGGTAGGTCAAAGTCTCATGATCAGAGGAGGATGACATTGAAATGTTATAAATGTCATCAGCCTGGACACTTGAGGAGAGATTGTCCTCTTTTGAGATCAAAAAAAGAAAAGGCCAGCAAGGAAGATGATACAGCTTCTATGAGCAGTGGAGAAGATCTGCTAATTGTATCAAATGGATCCACGGAGTGCGATACTATGTGGATATTAGATTCAGCTTGCTCGCACCACTATACTTCTCATCAGGAGTGGTTTGCTACCTACCAGAAGGTCGATGGTGAAAGTGTCATCCTTGAAGATGATCACCCATGCAAAGTAGCTGAAATTGGCTCTATCAGGATGAGGATGTATGATAGGATCATTCGTACATTATCAAATATCAGGCATGTATCGGAGTTGAAAAAGAATTTGATTTCTTTGGACTACTTGGAGGAGCAGGATTATGCTTTTAGTAGCCAGGCTGGGAGTGGATGTCTGAAAATTTTTGGTGATGAGAGGTAGAAGACTGAGCAACAATCTTTACAGAATGGAAAGCCTATTGGTAAATGATAGTACAGAGGTGCTAGCAGCGGCACAGATGGTGCAGATTTTATATCAACTATGGCACTATCGGATGGATCATATAAGTGATTGTGGGCTCACAGAACTAATGTGAAGAGGTATGATCCCAGCCCTGAAGAAGGAGGGCATAGATCTTTGTGAGTCGTGTATCTTTGGCAAATAGCATAGGATGAAGTTTACCAGAAGTATCAAGCACAGTGAGGGAGTGCTGGATTTAGTGCACTTGAATGTGTGGGGATCAGCTCCTGTATCAGCTAGAGATGGGGCAAAATACTTTGTTACTTTCATTGATGATTTCTCAAGGAAGGTATGGATTTATCTGATCAGAGAAAAATCAGAGGTGTTTGTCCGATTCAGAGCCTAAGGAGCTGAAGTAGAGAAGGAGTTAGGAAGATAGGTAAAGTATCTAAGGTCGGACAATGGAGGGGAGTATACTAGCCTGGAGTTCAGGAGGTACTATGAGAAAAATGGCATCAAATGCATTTACACGGTGAGGATGACTCCCCAACAGAATGGTGTCACGAAGAAGATGAATCAGACACTAATCGAGAAGGCACAGAGTTTGAGGCTACAGACATCACTCCCAAAGTTCTTTTTGGATAATGCTCTAATTTTTTCTTATTTTCTTGTGAATAGGTCCCCTCATTATAAGTTGAATGGAGGCATTTCAGAAGAGGTCTAGAGTGGAAAGAAGGTGGAGCTTGGCCATCTGAAAGTCTTCGGTTGCACAGCCTATGCACATATGGAGGCAACCGAGAGGAGCACATTGGATCTAAAATCTCAAAAAATAACATTCATAGGATATCCACAAGAAGTCAAGGGGTACCTGTTGTGGGATCCGAAATCTCAAAAGATGACATTTATAGGGTATCCACAAGGAGTCAAGGGGTACCTACTGTGGGACTCTCAGGCATAGAAGTTAGTGATCAACTGGGACGTTATCTTTGATGAGAAGAGCATCTTAAGGAGGTCTGGGATAGATGAAACTGAGAAAATAAAGATGAACAGTGATGGTCAGTCAGAGAATGATGGCATGCAGGTTACATCCACTTACAGGAGTGTTCCTGTTGAGGTGGAGCTGGGCAGAAAAGTATTATCTTTGATTGAAAATCAACGTGGAGGGTCGGCAGTTCAGTCAGATATGCTGGAGTAGCCACAGACATCAGGCAGAGATGTGCCAGTAGGAGTGGCTTTGCACAAGCCCCAGCATACTATTAGGAGATCGATTAGATATGACATTGATGAGGTTATTTTCTATGCACTCATCACTGCTAATGGAGATCCAGAGAATTATGCAGAGGCCATAGAGAGTGAGAATCATGATTCATGGATCCAGGCCATGATGAAGGAGATGGAATCACTTGAGAAGAATCAGATATGGTAGTTGGTGGATCTTCCAAAGGGTGCTCAACCTATTGGCTCAAAGTTAGTGTTCACAAAGAAAGAAGCACCTTCAGAATAAGGTGGAGTCAGATTCAAAGCAAGGCTGGTAGCAAAGAGATACTCACAAAGGAAAGGATTGACTACATAGAAATTTTCTCTCCTCTGGTGCGTCATACATCTATTCGAATTTTGCTGTCACTGGTGGCACAACATAATATGGAATTGAAATAGATAGACGTGAAGACAGCCTTCCTTCATGGGACTTTGAAGGAAAGAATCTACATAAAGCAGCCAGATGGTTTCATGGGGATGGGACAGGAAGAAAAGATGTGTTTACTCAGGAAGTCTTTGTATGGCTTGAAATAATCCTCTCGTCAGTGGTATCAAAGGTTTGATAGCTTTGTCTTGAGCTTGGGTTTCAGCAGATGTGAACATGATTGTTGTGTCTACATCAAGAATGTAGATGAGGAGGATGCCCTATACCTGTTATTATATGTAGATGATATGCTCATAGCCAGTAGAAGCATCGATGTTGTGAAAAGGTTGAAAAGGGCATTATCATCTGAATTTGAGATGAAAAATTTGGGTCTAGCTGAGAAAATCCTTGGAATAGAGATTTGCAGAGATATGTGCAAAGAAGTGCTCCATTTGTCACAAGGAAAGTATGTCCAAAAGGTTCTAGAGAGGTTTGGGATAGAGAAGGCCAAACCTGTAGAGACACCATTGCCGAGCCATATGTCTCTCTCCAAGTTACAGTGCCCCCAGTCGAAAAAGGAGAGAGAGTACATGGAACGAGTTCCTTATGTAAATGCTATAGGTAGTGTGATGTACACTATGGTGTGCTGTAGATCAGATATAGCACATGCTATGAATATGGTTAGTAGATACATGGCTAACCCTGGGAAGGAACACTGGAAAGCATTGAAATGGATATTGAGATATCTGCATGAAACAAGGGATTATGGTTTGATGTTTGGTGGACAGCCGGGAGGATTTGGAGAATAATCTATGAAGATGTGTGAAGATTTAGGTCCTCTGGAAGGGTTTGTTGATGCAAATTATGCTGGTGATCTTGATATAAGGAGGTCTACTACTGGATACCTCTTCTGCGTATATGGTGGATCGATGTCTTGAAGATCAACCCTTCAGTCAATCATGGCCTTATCTACCATAGAGGCTAAGTACATTGGGATAACGAAGGTTGCAAAGGAAGCCCTTTGGCTTAGGAGGCTGATTGATGAGTTGGGGGTGGAGCAGAGCAAGGTTACACTATTCAGTGATAGTGAGAGTACTCTGTTGTTGGCACAGAACCCAGTCTATCATGCACGCACAAAGCATATAGACATGAGGTACCATAGGATCAGAGAGCTGATGGAGGAAGATGAAGTAGAACTGATTAGGATCCATACCAAGGAGAATCAGTCTAATGCACTTATGAAGGTACTTCCTAGAGACAGCTTTCAGAGATGTGTGGCACGGATGGGTCTGTTGAGAAGAGATAAGTTCACAAGGACTTGGAAGCACCAAGGTGGAGAATGTGAGCTTAGAAGTGGCACTCCCAAGTCTTGAAAATATGAGAAGACAGGTCGTGGGAAGATGGGAGCGAGCCGAAAGAAGTATCAGTCTCAATAGTAAAGTTTAGAAACTGAGCCAGCTCACTCTGAGATTGAGCTGCTTAGTTGGAAACTAGGTCGGCTCAGTCTAGGACTGGGTCAGCTAGGTCTCAAAAAAAAATTTAGATAGAGAGTAGCATTTTCAGGCTATTGGCATGGTACACAACTGGGTCAGCTCAGTCCCAACTGGGTCGACTCAGTCTGGGACTGAGCCGACCCAGTCACAGGTTAGCTAGCTCAGTCTGAAACTAGACTGGCTCAATTTTTGTGGATTATTATTTTATGTATGTGGGTTGTTTGGGTTTGAAAAGTTTTTCTATGAGCTTGGGCTTGACCCTTTGTAAAGTATATATACTGAAAATAGATCAAAATTGTAAGTGTGCTGAAATATGCTGACTAAAAGCTCTTTTCTTCCAAAAATCTTTTCTTCTCTTCTTCTCTATTCCTTGATTTATTTGATCATGCTTCCACAGAGATCTCTAAGAAGTACTTTCTTGTTACTTGGCTAATCATCGGTGTCCACGTCGATCCATGTGGGAAGAGCGCATATTTCCAACACACATGTGCATAAGCTATGCAACCGAAGACTTTTAGATGGCCAAGCTCCACCTTCTTCCCACTTCTGATCTCTTCTGGAATGCCTCCATTCAGCTTACAATGAGGGGACCTGTTCACAAGAAAATAAGAAAAAGATAGAGCATCACCATAAAAGAACTTTGGGAGTGATGTCTGTAGCCTCAAACTCCATGCCTTCTCAGTCAGTTTCAGGTTCATCCTCTCCACAATACCATTTTGTTGGACAGTCATCCTCACCGTGTAATGGCATTTGATGCCATTTTCCTCATAGTACCTCCTGAACTCCAGGCTAGTATACTCTCCTTCATTGTCCGACCTTAGATACTTTATCTATCTTTCTGACTCCTCTACTTCAGCTTTCCAGGCTTTGAACCAGGCAAACACCTCTAATTTTTTCTAATTAGATAAACCCATACCTTCCTTGAGAAATCATCAATGAAAGTAACAAAGTATTTTGCCCCTCCTCTAGCTGATACAGGTGCTGGTCCCCACACATCTGAGTGCACTAAATCCAGCACTCCCTCGCTGTGCTTGGTACTTCTGGCAAACCTCACTCTATGTTGTTTGCCAAAGATACATGGATCATAAAGAACTGTGCCCTCCTTCTTCAGGGCTGGGATCATACCTCTTTGGCTTAGTTCTGTAAGCCCATGGTCAGTCATATGACCAATCCGATAGTGCCATAGCTGATATAAAATCTGCTCCTCCTATGCCACTGCTAGCACCTCCACACTATCATTTACCACTGAGCCTTCCATTCTGTAAAAATTGTTGCTCAGTCTTCTACCTCTCATCACCACCGAAGCTTCCTTAGAAATTTTCAGACATCCACTCCCAGCCTGGCTACTAAAAGCATAACCCTGTTCCTCCAAGTAGACCAAAGAAATCAAATTCTTTTTCAACTCCGGTACATGCCTGACATTTGATAATGTACGAATGATTCCATCATACATCCTCACCCTGATAGAGTCAATTCCATCTACTTTTCATGGGTGATCATCTCCAAGGCTGACACTTCCACCATCAACCTTCTAATAGATAGCAAACCATTCTCGATGAGAAGTATAGTGGTGCGAGCATGCTGAATCTAATATCCACATAGTATCGCACTCTGTGGATCCATCTGATATAACTAACAGGTCTTCTCCACTGCTCACAGAAGCTGTATCATCTTTCTTGCTGGCCTTCCCTTTTTTTGATCTCAAAAGGGGACAATCTCTCCTCAGGTGTCTAGGCTGATGACATTTATAATATTTCAATGTCATTTTCCTCTGATCGTGAGACTTTGACCTACCCTTGGATTTTCCTCTTATCTTCTCATTTGATCTTTCCTATCTTTCATTCACAACCAAGATATTAGACTTAGGGTCTCCCTTGCAGATCTTCTCTCTTTGCTCGATTTGAGCACACCAATAACCTCTTCATAGTTTAGGATCTTCTTTCCATAAACTGAAGTTGTTATGAGACCATCATATGAACCTAGGAGAAAACATAATAGTAGCAATGCCTGATCCTCCTCGTCGATCTTCACATCTAAACTCATCACCTCAAAATACATCTGATTGAACCTTTAGATATGTGCAACAAGATCTCCATCTTTGGGCATCCTCAGACTATACAGCTGTTTCTTCAACCACAGCTTGTTCGTCATGTTCTTTCCCATGTATGTGTTCTCCAGTCTCTCCCAGAGCTTCTTTGTCGTAGTCTCTATGCAAACCTCGGGCAAAACCTGATCGACCAAGTACATCCGGATTGTGCTAAAAGTAATTTTCTCTACCTCTTTTCAATCCTCAGCACTATTCTTTTCTGACCTTTTTTTTGTCAAGACCTTATAGATTCTCTGCTGAACCAACAAGTCCTTTACTTTTTGTTGCCATAAGGTAAAGTTTTTCTTACTGTCGAACTTCTCAAAATCCACCTTGAATCCACCTAATTTCATGACTTCAAACAAGTCAAGAACAGATCCCTAACATCCTTCACAATCACACACTAGTAAAACTACCCTCCATAGAAGATCTAACTAACCATAGATCCTCTTTCTAAACTTCTGTATCACCGTTCCTTCATGTAAACAATCTTCACCTCAATCTAGAGACAATGACGAAACAAACTAGAAGTTTTAGGATAAAACCTGGTGCAATAGATCCTAGATGTAGTAAACCCTAGGTATCTTCCTTCCTTCCACGCAACATCGCTCTAATAATTCCTAAATATTAGGAATATGCGCTCTTTCCACATGGATCGACGTGGTCATCGGTGATTAGCCAAGCAATCAAGAAAGTACTTCTTAGAGATCTCTGTGAAAGCACAATCAAATAAATCAAGAAATAGAGAAGAAGAAGAGATTTCTGAAAGAAAAGAGCTTTTATTCAGTATATTTCAGTACTCTTATAACCTTGACCTATTTTCAGTATATATACTTTACAAAGGGTCAAGCCCAAGCTCATAGAAAAACTCCTAAAACCCAAATAACCCACGTGTATAAAATAATAACCCACAAAAATTAAGTCGGCTAACCTACGACTGGGTCGACTCAGTCTTAGACTAAGCCGACCCAGTTGTGTATCGTGCCAATAGTCCGAAAATGCTGCTCTCTATCTGAATTTTTTTCTAAGATCTAGCCAACCCAATTTTGGACTGAGCCAACCCAGTTCTCAACTGAGCCGGCTCAGTCTCAGAGTGAGCCGGCTCAGTTTTTGAACTTTACTATTGAGACTGATTCTTCTTTCAGCTCGCTTTCTTCTACCCATGACCTACCTTCTCATATTTTCAAAACTTGAGAGTGCCACTTCTGAGCTCACACACCATCCTGAATCAAGAATCCATAATATCTGTCCGGATGGCGTGGTACTCTATCGGATCACCTTAATGGTGCATGTTCACTAGGCTTCAGATCTGATCTGATCAAATTTGACTTAGGTTCAACATTCTGTGTCGAACTTTCTACCAGTTGAACTTCATCAAGTTCAACCTTAGAGGCAATAGTTTCTTCACCAAGGAACTTCTTTTTCAGAAATATTGTCCTAAGGCTGACAAACATCTTTTATTCATCAGCATGGTAGAAATAGTATCCTTTGATCTCTTTTGGGTATCCTATGAATGTACACTTGTCAGACCTAGGTCTAAGTTTATCTGTAACTAATCGTTTGATATAAGCTGGGCACTCCCAAACCCTAAGGTGTGAAAGTGCTCATTTACATTCTATCCATATCTCGTATGGGGTTTTAACTACAAACTTACTTAGAATCCTATTTAATAGATAACAAGCTGATTCGAGTACATATTTCCATAAGGATATCGACAAGCTAGCAAATCCCATCATAGATCGGACCATGTCTAACAAAGTCCGATTCCTTCTTTCAGACACATTATTATGCTGTGGTGTTCCAGGAGAAGTCCATTGGAAGAGAATTTCATTCTCTCCTAGATATGTAAGAAACTCATCAGAAAGGTATTCTCCTCCATGGTTAGATCGAAGAGTTTTAATACTCTTCTCAGTTTATTTTTCTACTTCACTTCGAAATTGTTTGAACATTTCAAAAGAATTCGACTTATGTTTCATCAGATAGACATATCCATATCTGAATAGATCATCTATAAAAGTGATGAAGTAAACATATCCACCTTTGGCACTTATGCTCATTGGTCCATATATATTAGAATGTACTAGACCTAAGAGCTCATTGGCTTCTCTCACCTTTTTCAGTAAAAGGTGACTTGGTCAATTTACCAAGAAGACATGACTCACAGGTTGGAAGTAATTCACAATCATTGACTTTAAGGATTTCCTCTTGAGTCAATCTATTTATCCTGTTCTTATTTATATGACCTAGTCTACAGTGCCATAAGTAGATATCTGATACACTATCTAATTTAGGGTGCTTGCCAATAGAATAGACTATATTAACAGATTGTGATAATATGTATACACCATTGTTCAATTATCCATAGAAAGCAGTAACACCATTCACAATAACATTACAAACTCATTTCTTTATTGAAATTTCATAATTATTCATGGCCAAAAGGCCTACATAAATGATATTTAAAAAGAAACTAGGATAGAAATGACAATTACTAAGAACAATGGTATGAGATTCAAATATAAGTTTCAAAATTTCTAAAGTTAGAACTAGAATTGATCTTCCATCTCCAAGGTTTAGGAATCTCTCGCCTTGCTCGAATCTTCTACTGACTGGCAATCCCTGCAATGAATTACAAATATAGTAAGGGCTATTGGTATCCAATACCTAGTCAGTAATATCACAAATAGAGAAATTGCAAGGAGTTATCATATAAATATCTTGCCCAGCAATAGCTTGCTTCTTTCTCTACCTATTCGGATCCAGAAAGGCAATGTACTGAGGGCAATTCCTCTTTCAGTGCTTCCGCTTCTTACAAAAGAAGCATTCAGCTTGACTCTTATCAAGCTTGATCTTTCTGGTCTGGCTCTACATTGATGTCCTAGCCTGAACTTGCACCTTCTTTGTTTTCTTCTTCTTGTTCTTCTTCCCTTTTCTAAAGGGTCGAGAATCAGAAGACAAACCTTCCACTAAGTTCACCGACTCTTTATGGAGTTGGTGATCCTTCTCAAAGTTCTAAAGTAACCCCAGTAAGCCATGATAGTTTACTTCAAGCTTTGTCATTTTGTAATGAGTAAGGAAAGAAAGATAGGACTTTGGCAGCAAGTTCAGTATTGTATCTTTTCCAAGTTGTTTATGCAAGGAAAAGCCGAGTTTGCTCAGGCGCTCTATCAGCTCGATTACATACAGTACATGATCGTGATAGAGGCTCTATCCCGCATTCTGGCTTTAAAGATGGCATAACTAGTCTTGTGCCTCCAACATCATCGGATGTGCCAAAAGAATCTTCCAACACTTGGAGCATTTTATTTGGCTGAGCTGTCTTAAACTTGCGACTGAACTCATCGCTCATCGTAGCCAGCATAATGCAACACACCATAGTTCAATCACTGAGCTACTTCTAATAAGTGTCTTCAACTGTTCTACGTGCATTAGCAGCTGGCTCTCAGGTGTAGGATCCGTTCATACTTCAGGACAATCTTCAACTTTTGGTACCAGCTACCAAAGTTGGATCCCACCAACTTATCATTGTCCAACAATGATTGGAACGATAGAAAAGTGGCCATATCTGCATAAAGAAAAACTAAAATCTAATTAGTAATTGATTCATTAAACCTAAAGATTTGGACTTTAATCAAAAGATTTCTTCTACTATTTCATTTGAATCGATAGCCTCTACCTTCAATTCGAGAAATTATCCTAATTTCTTAGTAGATACTAGAATCCACATAGACTGTACATGAGCCCAACTTTGGTTGGTCCACTCATGTACTTCTAAGGGTAGGTTCATAACCAATTATTTCTCCAAACAATTTTCAGTAATTAAATTTTGCCCCAAGCCCTGATCAATTGGCTTTGGCCTTCTCAGAAAAGGGTCCAGTTGGTCCAACCATTAACATGACCATACTTGGCCGGTCCAACCATTAATAGGACCATACTTGGCCCAATGAATGATCATGGCCAACTTTGGTTGGCCCACCTGACCATCATTTAGAAAGATGTATCCAAGAGATCATATAATGAATGATAATTCCATCAATCGATAAGCACCAGGCCTTTGGGCCTCCAATGATTATCCAACTGATGGACTCATTATCATCCACTTTAATGGGAGGCTATGATCCAGTTATCATATAACTATTTCATTTTAGGGACCTAATAATTTTAGAGGATTTAATTTATAGAAGCAAGTAGGTCAGATTAACCAACTTGTCATGATCCTCCCACTAACTTCACCAAGTCAGCTTAAGAAAGATCATTAATAGGCTAGTCTAAGAGCACCTAAATTAGTCAAATTGATTTACCTAGCTGACATGGGTCAGCTCGAATAGTTAAGCGATCTGATCAAAACATAATCTCACCAAGAGGCCAGGTAAGTTCGATCAGTGGAACGGTCTATCAGGCTTGCCTTAGACACCATCAGAAATGGCCAAGTAAGCGAGCTGCCAATTAAAAATCACTGGTCTAGTTTACCTTAGACATCAACTGGTTTAATTAGTTTCAATTAGATCAACCTAACAGTTCATGCTAGACCGTATAGCTAAGAATCAAGTCCATCTTGGGTGTTGTTAAAGACAAGAACTTGACCAACTACAACTATTGCAATTGATCTAGAGAATCCTTTACCTAATATAAGACAATAATTGATTAGATTTAGTCAATTCTCTAATTAAGTCCATTCTTTAATCTAACCCTAGGTCTAACCCAATTAATGGGCCTAATCCCCACTAACCTATTAATCCAATGTGTTATGATTCGTGTCATAGGATCTTCAATTTACAATCTTAGAACCTAATCAAAGAACTTCTTAATTCTTAATTAAGTTTTGGGCTTAGGGTTGGGATTTAGCTTTTCGAAAATAGTTTTTATATTTATAAAACATTTTTACAATATGGTTCTATCAACCAAGTTGCATGTTTGATTCATAATCAATATGCAAGTAACATAAACATGAATCTACTTTAGATCTAATCTAAACAGGTTCATGTAATTGAAATAGTTTCAATAATAATCAATCATAAATCTTCCTAGATCAAATCTAAGATATTTATGAAGATTAAAACTAGATTAAAATATTTTTAATTAGATCATAAAATTTTTTATATCTAATTTAAAATTTTATGATCAATATTTTAGATTAGCACATACTAGGACAACCTATTCACTGTAAGGGATAAACCTTACAGCTAGACAACCTTATGGCAGTTTGTGCAATCTAAACTATTTTATTTTTAGATCTAAAACTATTTTAAATCTATTAAATTATAAATAAATTAGACCAAATCTAATAAATTTATGATTAGAGTCAGATCATCATAAACTAGGACAACCTATTCATTATAAGGGGTAAACCTTACAGTAGGACAACCTTATGATAGTTCGTGAGATCCATTTTTTTTTTAAATTTTAGATTTAATAATTAAATTATAAATTAAATTTAATCTAAGAAATAATCTAAACATGCATAAAAATCATGTAATAATAATCTTGCTCTAATACCAATTGAAGGAACTAGATCTAGGATTTTATAGGTGGATCTTGAAAACATTTTCAGGATCTTGCAGCAGAAGATTTAGATAAATTAAATATTTATTTAAATAAATATATAAATATCTAGATCTCAGATCTATTACATGATCAAGACATGATATTAAATCAAAAATTAAAATCAAATAAGAAAGTAAAAGGTTGATCAAATCAACCTAGATCTATATTACATCAAATACAAGTATGAAGTTAATAGATCATATCTATTACCTGAGCAAGTTAGATGTTCTAACTTGCTAATCCAAACTTGAGGATGAAGTCATGAGCCGCACATGCATCTGACCTCTAGGAGTCATCCATACAAGCCTACGATCTCTGATCTGAAGTTCGATGCAGGAAATCAGCATAACATGCTAGTACTGTGCTGATCCTTCTTTGATAGTCGATCCATGCTTCCTTCTTGGAAATTTGTTCTCTCCAAAATATGAGAAAGAAGTTGAGAGTTTACTGATCTGAGACTCTCTTAGAAAAAACTCAAAAAAAGAAGGAGAGATTGAAAATAAAATAGCCCTAGAAGAAAACCCTCTTCTTCTTCTCTTTTCTCTCACCTAGATACCTAGTTTGGTGCCTATGGAACCCCCATTCCCAAGGACCTTCTTCCTCTAATTTTTGTATACCCCAAATCTCTCCCAAAGCTCTATGTTTCACAAAAAAATTAGAATAAAATTCATCCAATAAATATAGAAAAAGAAGAGTCCAAGTTAGATCAAAATCTTAGACTAGGAATATCCAAACATGGAAAGTTGTTAGGGTGCCCAACTCTTGGGCGCCTCCTCCACAATTATTAGCGTGGACCAACAAGAAAAGGTGCACAGAAAAAGAAGATTATTTTTATAGAATAAGAGAAGAATTAATTAAAAGAGGGGGTGGCACTCAAGGGAAGGTGTTTTGGTCAATAAGGATTCTATCTCATAGAATCCTAAGCAAAACTAACTCCTCTTTTGACTTGGTCTTCCAATAAATTACCTTATGAGAAAAGTAGGAGAGAAAGAGGGCATGAGAAGTCATGGGAGTGAAGAATTTTCACATAAGAAATAAAGCAAAAAGGGTATGGGGCGTGAGGATTAAGTGGCACAAGCGATAGGGAGTCCTAGTCACACTAGGACTCCTATTTTGACTTAATCAAACAAGATCTTTTAATCAAATAAAATCAAGATCAAATCAATCCAATTAAATAAGATCCTAAGCCATTTAAGGACTTAATTAAATCAAATTAAATTATATTTAATTCTAATTTATTTTCTAATTAAATTAAAAAATTAGGTTAATCCGAGTCCTAGTTAGACTAGGACTAGTTCTTTCTTGCACTTGGCTTATCCAATAAATCAATTAAACTTGATCCAACCAAGTCCAAACTAAATCTAATTAAATTATATTTAATTAAACTTAATCTCAACATATTGGCTTAATCAAATTATGTCAATTAGCAATCTAATTACTAACCGATCCTCATGCAATACTTGCACTAGGTTAAACACCAATCGTATTGATTGTTTAATCCTAGAACGATTCTTAATCATTGATCAATCATCCGATCAGATTGTAAGCTCTAATATATATGACCTCATAGATTCGAACCTAAGTCAATAGCATAGGAATAAATTTTTGTACCAATCAAAGTGATCATCTAGTAATGATATCCGACAGTCAGATAGGTCGAAAGTGTAGAACACCATCCTTAGAATCCATGCAGATATAGTTTCCATATAATTCATCCCCTTGACTGAAGGGGGAATCCTGATTTCCCGATCCAGGTTCATTCAGATCTGATCAAATCAAGAGATATATTTCAAAATTTTTTCTCTTGATTCCAATCAGATCTTGATATATTTCAGATCTGATTCTTATTATTTTAATAAAATAAAATTAAAAAGATAAATTAAATCAAATTTAATTTACCCGATCTGGGTAATCCTATTACCCTGTTGATGATCCTGTTTGCAGCGGAAGGTTCTGGATCTTAGCCACGCAAGCGCCTGGCCTCTACCGGTATCCACTTGGGTTGGATCTGGAGATCCTCTTCTTCTCTATCACACCTCCAAAAATTAGATCTAGATTTGATCTGGAGGATCTTCAAAACTCTTTTGAAGATGATCAGTCGTCCTTTGCAGCAGCGCAGCCTTCTTACTTTTGATCGCCTTTCTTTGATCTGAATTGCACCAACCAAGGTCCAAAACTCCTTTTGGATGTGGAGAGCAAGGGGAGAAGGTGGTTTGACATGGAGAGGGAGGGGAGAGGCAGCCTTGCGGCGTGGAGAAACTATGATCTCATCATATCTCTATTTCATACAATCTGAGTTGGATAAAGGGTCTTATTTATAGACTAGCTGTGATCCAACTCCTCTTCTTCCCAACCAATCACAACCCTTTGTGAAATCAGATCTAAATCTGATTGGTGAGAATAGAGACCCCTGGATTCCTCCTTAGAGGGCGCCTAAGACCAGTCAAAGTTGGTTCTTAGAAGAACTCTAATTGGAATCCAAAAAGGAGATCGAGTCCTTGTCCAACAAGGACTCCTAGGCGCCTCCAACTTGGGCACACGCCTAGGGTGGCGTGCACCCTTCTCCTTGCCAAGTTCTAGCAGGGGGACAGGCCCCCACTAACTCTCCAATAGGTGCATGACATGTGGTCAAAAGTCAAAGTGTCAATGGTCAACGTTTGACCAATCAAAGGTAGACTTTTGACCAAAGTCAAAGAACAAGAAATGGCAGGTGACCAAAAATGGCAGCTAATATCTTACAAATAAGACAAAATTTTCTGACTTGGACAACCTCCTGTCAGACCATATGAAGGCCTCTATTTGAGCACAAACTCCTTTGGCTCAGACAGGACAACTTATTTATGATAGCAAAAGAAGAACGTTAGGTTCAATCGAGTGCTAGGACGATTTCCTTGAACCTAATTGAATCTCATTCAGATCAATTGAACTAGATCAGTTCAATTGATGATCACCAGATTCAAACCCTTGTTTGTGTGACCCAGTTAGGTTCAGTTCTGTATGGTAATGGGATATGTCATGATCTCTATCATCGACATCATCAAAACTCCTTTTGATGGATCAGAACTCTTCTGATTCGAATAGCTAGAATGATCGATCATCTAAATCATTCTAATTGCTCCCAAAATCCACCAGTGACACCTAGCAGTATATGGTGGCAACCCATCAGAGCTGAATGTGAACCTCTTGGTGCAGCTACCTGTGTGATTCAGTTCTTCTATCTTGAGCCCCGATCAGATTAGGGTTAAGGTGAACTCGTCAAACCCTAGTCTCTGTCATATAATGTAATCATTCGATTCGAGTCCAATATGAAAATCTAAATAGAAACTCTTTCTATTATTTCACTCTACCATGGCCATGGATTTCTGGACTTGATTCTCATGATCATCATAGGGCTACTCCTCTACCACCGAGGTAGATAGATTCCATCTTGATGCAATCCAGTTCCTACAATGAACATGTCATAGCCAACATACACCTCAGGGTTCCATATGGCTAGGAGACCGAGTAATGGTGTAGTCAAACTATAACACCCTCAAGGTGAACTGCCGATGCATCTCAGGTCAAAGAACCAGACACACTACTGCAGCATCAAGTCAGTCATTGACGAGAAGGTAGACTCCCTAATGACTACTCGAGGTGGTCACGCTCAGTGCCCTCGTTCTCTAACGAGTACCTGTACTCTCGCTCTGGTGTCTCCACACCGTAGACTCAAGACTCATCTACTAAAGAGAAGCGATTGTACACCAACCTTCCTGATTAATCACCATCCTCGTGATGATCCTATAGTCAAGAGCAATTTATGAGTTAATAATGATTATTCATGTCTTAAATTTTCAACTCTTAAAAATATGAATTATCATTACCATTAACTCAAAGGATGTATCACAGACACTAAATACACATATATGATAGAAAATAACCCATTTATTGATTTTAGTCAAAATTACAATTTTGCCCCTAGAAGTGTATTACAAGTGTCAGCCAATTCTGGCTTCTAGGGCACATATATCTAACAATCTCCCACTTGTCCTAAAACCAATTGGCTACAAGCCTAAGTCTCATCTTCTCAAGGTGGGCTTCGATCTTCTACTGGCCCAACGGCTTTGTAAGTGGGTCTACCACACTATCTGTGGAGTCGACTCTCTTGACCTCGACGTAACCCTTTTCGAGGTAATCGTGGATGGGGTGGTATCACCGTTTGCTTGGAACTCTTCCAGCTGACAGCTCCACCAATGCACACAAACAGACTTTCAGATGTTGACTTTCGATCATCTATATCGGACATGAAGTCCGAGTCTGTGTATCCCTGGACCAGGAGTTCTCCGTTACCAAAGATCAGCATCATATCCTTAGTTCTTCTCAAGTACTTAAGGATACATTTCACAGAAGTCCAATGTTCTTCACCTGGATTTGACTGATATTTGCTTGTGACACTCACAGCATGGGCTATATCAGGTCGTGTACATAGCATGGCATACATGAGGCTCCCTATTGCAGAAGCATAAGGGATCTTGCTCATGCGTTCTATTTCCTCAGGTGTGCTGGTGAAGGAAAATCCTGATTTCCCGATCCAGGTTCGTCCAGATCTGATCAGATCAAGAGATATATTTCAAAAATTTTTCTCTTGATCCCAATCAGATCTTGATATGTTTCAGATCTGATTCTTATTATTTTAATAAATAAAATAAAATAAGATAAATTAAATCAAATTTAATTTACCTGATTTGGGTAATCCTATTACCCTGTAGATGATCCTGATTATAGCGAAAGGTTCTGGATCTAGCCACGCAAGTTCCTGGCTTCTACCAGTATCCACTCGAGTTGGATCCTCTATCATGTCTCCAAAAATCAGATCTGGATCTGATCTGGAGGATCTTCAAAACTCCTTTTGAAGATCAGCAGTCATCCTTTGCAGCAGTGCAGCCTTCTTCTTTTGATTGCCTTTCTTTTGATCTGGAACGCACCAACCAAAATCCAAAACTCTTTTGGACGTGGAGAGGAGAAGGAGGAGAAGTTTAGGCATGGAGGAAGAGGAGAGAAGCAGCCTTGGGGCGTGGGAAATCTCTATTGAATTGCATCTTAGAATCTGAGTTGGGCGCAGGGTCTTATTTATAGACTAAGCATGATCTAACTCCTCTTCCTCTCAACCAATCACAACCCTTTATGAAATCAGATCTAAATCTAATTGGTTGGAAAAGAGTCCCCTGGATTCCTCCTTAGAGGGTGCCAAAGACCAGTCAAACTGGATTCTTAGTAGAACTCTGATTGGAATCCAAAAGAGAGGTGGAGTCCTTGTCCAACAAGGACTCCAAGGCGCCTCCAACTTAGGCGCATGCCTAGGGTGGCATGCGCCCTCCTCCTTGCCAGGTTCTGGCAGGGGGACAGGCCCCCACCAGTTCTCCAATAGGTGTATGACACGTGACAAAAAGTCAAAGTGTCTATGGTCAACATTTGACCAGTCAATCAAAGGTTCAACTTTTGACCAAAGTCAAAGGACCCAAAAGAGGTGGCAAGGTGACCAAAAATGGCAGGTCATGTCTTATAAAATAAGAACCAAACCTTCTCTAACTTGGTCATCCCTCCAGTTAACTATATAAAGGCCTCTGATTGAGCAACAAACTCCTTTGGCTCATCAGGACAACTTTTTTGTGATAGTAAAAAGAAGAACATTAGGTTTCAATCGAGTGCTAGGCACGATTTTCTTGGAACCTTTGAATCTCATTAGAATACAATTTGAAACTAGATAAGTTCAATTGAGATCACCAAGATTCAAATCCCTTGTTTTTGTGTGACCCGCAGTTAGGTTCAATTCTGTATGGTAATGGATATGGTTCATGAAATCTCTATCATAGCATCATCGAAAAACTCCTTTCGATGGATCAGAAACTCTTCTGATTGACAGCTAAGAAATGATGTCAATTCTAAATCATTCTAATTGCTCCAAAAATCCATCAGGACACCTAGCAGTAATATGGGGCAACCCATCAAGAGCTGAATGCGAACCTCTTGGTGCAGCTACCGTGTGTATTAAGTTCTTCATTCTTTGAGCCCGATCAGATTAGGTTAAGGTAAAACTCGCAACACCCTAGTCTCGTCAATATGATATAATCATTCCGATTCGAGTCGCAGTGTGAAAACGTAAGAAAACTCTTTCTATTATTTCACTCTGCCATGGCCAATGGGCTTCAGGACTTGATTCTCATGAAATGTAATCATGAGGGCTGCTCCTCTAACCACCGAGGTAGATAGATCCCATCTTGATGCAATCTCAGTTCCTACAATGAACATGCTATAGCCAACATACACCTTAGGGTTCCATAATGGCTGGAACCGAGTAAATGGTGGTAGTCAACTATAATATACACCTTAAGGTGAACTGTCGATGCACTTCCAGGTCAAAGAACCAGACACACTACTGCACGGCATCGAGTCAGTCATTGACGAGAAGGTAGACTTTCTAAATGACTACTCGAGGTGGTTCACGCCTCAGTGCCCTCGTTCTCATAACGAGTTACCTATACTTGTTCTTCCGTGTCTCCACAACCGTAGACTCAAGATCTCAATCTACTAAAGAGAAGGATCGTAACACCAACGCTTCCGGATCAACACCATCCCGTATGATCCTATAGTCGGGCTGACTTTTATGAGTTAATAATGATTATTCATGTCTTTTCAATTTTCAAACTTTTGAAAATTGAATAATCATTACCATTAACTCAAAGGATGTATAACAGACACTAAATCACAGGTGTGATAGAAAATAACCTATTTTATGATTTTAGTCCAAAATTACGAATTTTGCCCCTAAGAAAGTGTATTACAATGTGTCAGCCAAAATTCTGGCTTCCTAGGGCACATATATCTAACAAATCTCCGCACTTGTCTAAACCAATTGGCTAACAAGTCTAATCCCATCTTTCGCAAGGTGGGCTTCGATCTTCTGTTTGTCCCAAACGGTTTGTAAGTGGGTCTACCATTATCTAGGAGTTGACTCTCTTGACCTCAACGTAACCTTCTTAAGGTAATCGCAGATGAGATGATATCGCGCTGCAATGTGCTCTGGACCTTTTGGTGAGACCTCGGATCCTTAGCAAGGGCTTGGCGCCATTGTTTGTCGCAGTAAAGAGGAATGGCATCTAATGGCAATTACTCCAATTTATGCAGCAAACTTCTTTGTACCAGAACGCTTTCTTTTGCAGCCTCTGATGCATGCTATATATTCTGCTTCCATGGTGGAATCTGCTAATCCACCAGTTTGCTTGGAACTCTCCAGCTGACAGCTCCACATTGCCACACAAACAGATCTTCCAGATGTCGACTTTTGATGCAATACTATATTCAACATGACAGTCCGAGTCCTGTGTATCCTATGAACTTAGAAGTTCTAACATTCAAAGGACCAATCATATTTCCTTAGTTCTTCTCAAAGTACAGTAAGGAGTACATTTCACAAGAAGTCGCAGTGTTCTTCACCTGGATTTGACTGATATCTGCTTGTGACACCTCACAGCATGGGCTATATCAGGTCCGTGTACATAGCTGGCATACATGAGGCTCCCTATTTGCAGAAGCATAAGGGATCTGCTCATGCATTCTATTTCCTCAGGTGTGCTGGGGGCAAACATCTTCCTTGGAAAAGATGAATACCATGTCTGAAGGGTAATTAATCCCCTCTTAGAGTTTTCCATACTAAACCCTCTTTAGTAACTTCCCTCTATGTACATCTTTGTGAAGTCCCTAGTCATCCTATTCGGTCATCCCTATAGACCTTAATTCCTAAGAATAAAATGGATGCTTCACCCTAGGTCTTCATGAGAATTCCCCTTGGACAACCACATCTTGACTGATATCAAATGGGAATATCATTCCCAATAAGGAGGATGTCATCCAACGTACCAATAATGAGGAAGACAATAGCGCTCCCACTGACCGCTTTTGAAAAACACATGGTTCCTCTTCGTTTTTGATGAAACCAACTTTTTGATCCATCATTGAAACGAGTGTTCAAGCTCTGAGATGCTTGCTTAAGTCCATAATATGGACCTTTGGGCAGCTTGCAAACCTTGTGATCAGTACACTTGATGTGAAACTAGCGGATTGTTCCATATAGATATCTTCGCTCAAGATCCCATTTAGGAATGCGTTTTACGTCCATTTTCCATATTTCATAATCGCAATAGGCTGCAACAGCAAGCAAATGTGCGGATTGATTTTAGCATAGCTACTGGGGAAAAGGTATCCTGATACGTCAATGCCCTTCACGGTTGACTATAACCTTTTGCCAACCAGTCTAGCCTTGAATGTCTCCACATTCCCATCTGCCACCAATCTTTCTCTGAAGATCCATTTACACCCAATAAGTACTTACCTTCTGGTGGATCTACCAAGGTCCAGACTTGGTTTTGAGTGCATCGAGTCGATCTCCTGACTTCATCTGGCCTCAAGCCAATTTCTTCGGAGTCGATAATCTGATATCGCTTCCGTTGTGGTTTTGGGATCATCTCCGAATGAGCACATTAACTACGAGGAACATTTCCTCTACATCCTCTGAAACAATAACCGTAAGTATCTTCAGGGGGCGGGAAACTCTTTTCGATCTACGAGGTGGAGAAAGGTAGTGTTTTCTTATTGGCTCAACCTGAATTTGATTCCACTTGGTCCTTAGCTCGTTCTGCTTGTGAGACTTTCTTCATCACAGCTTGCATCTATTTTTCAATGCCGCCTCTTGAATAAACTATTTTTCAAGAAAGATGGCATGTCGACTTCACAATCAGCATTGTGGTCTTCTAGAAATGTATGAAATAGTATCCTAATGACTACTTTAGGAATATCCATGAATCGAGCTCTGAAGGACCTAAACTCTAACTTGTCCCGCTTGTTGTCTTTTGACATAAGCGGAACAACCCCAAATTCTGAGATGACTCAAACTTGGTTTCTTACCTGTGCCATATCTCATACGGTGTGGTAGGAATGATTTTAGAGGGAAAACCCTAATTTCAGTAGTATAAATTGAAGTTAATAATTTGAATATCCCCAAAGAAAATCAGGGAGTTTGTGAAGCTCATCATGGATCCGAACATTATCCAAATAGAGTTCCCGATTTTTCATTCTGAAACCCCGTTGAGTTGAGGTGTCCCTGGTTGGATCCATGAGAGAACTATGCATTTTCCTTAAGATAAAGTTCTAGGAATTCTCGGCTTAAGGTATTCCCTCCTCCTGATCTGATCGAAGAACCTTAATGGGTTTTCCAGTTTGTTTTTTTCTACTTCACTGTTGATTCTTTGAACTTTTCAAAAGCTTCAAGATTATGTCCTCATAAGATACACATGACCCATACCTAGACCAGATCATCGGTAAAGATTAATGAAGTAGACAAATTGCCTCTAACGGCACATCGAATGGGCCAGCATACATCAGTATGTATAGGGCAGGAGATCTGTGGCCTCTCCCTATGTCCAACAAAATGGAGTTTAGTCATTTTTCCTTGAAGACAGGATTCACAAGTTGGATATGACTCAGAAGTCAATGGACTCAATAAGTCCCATTTATTTCTCATGCAATTTTTGTTTGATCCTATCTATTCTGCTATAATGACTAATCTCAGTGCCATAGATTCTGTCAATTTGGACTATCCCTAAGGTCATTTTGGCATTCTCGTTTTCCCGATAGTTTAGAACAGGTACATCAATATGTAGCTGATAAAGACCAATTAATAAGGAAACCATTTGCAAATTTTAAATTTTCTTTCATAAAGAATGTTACAGATGGTCCTTAAAGAAGGTGATCACATCCTTCTTGTTGCTAAGCATGAAAACAGAAATCAAATTCCTGCTTTGGCTGCAGGCACAAAATAACAGTCTTGCAAACTAAGTCTAATACCAGATGGTAATCGAAGAGGTATGTTTCCCCGGCTATGCAAACAACTCTTGCTCAAATACCGACGCGTAGGATATGTTCTCCATCCCTCAGCCCTCCTACTATCCTCAAGACCCTGCATAGAATGCACAGATGAGCACTAGAACATGAGCCAAGCACCAACTGGATGCAGAAGAAACCGTAAAGGTTAGACTCAATAGGGAGCATACCCTCCAAGAAAGGGACCTTTTCTTGTTTCTTTAGGATGGCTAGGTCAAATAGGGCAGTTCCGCTTCCAATGGCCGTCGCTTGTTGCCATGGGAACACTTTCCTTTGACATCGACCTTCTTCTTCGGTTCTGCCTTTTCTTCTTTGATCCTGTCCACCTTCTTGCTTTTTCAACAGACTTCTTTTTTTTCTTTTCCATAAAACTTTGTTTTGGGAAAGAAGTCCGTTTAAGTAGCAAGAACTGAGCCTTTAGAACCATTCCATTAGAACGCTCAGCGGTAACCAGCATATTCAATTACTGGCCAAGGATTCTTGAAGTTTATGCCATGTGATAATTTCCATGATGAATTGCCCATATGCATCAGTCAAGGATTGCAGAATGATAATCGTTTCTGGCAGTCCAAGTCCAACTTGTCACAACCGAGCTTCTCAAAAGCTCTTCCACATGTCCTTAAGATCATTGGTAAACAGTGATCTTGGGACTGACTGCCCATCACGCATTCTTAAGCCTTAAAAGTCATTTTATGACTTGATATTTGGCTGCGTGACTCTGTTCACCCAAACATACTCCTATAGGTGAGCCAACCATTGGCGAGCAGTCCCGATATCTTCATGTTGGCGCTGGAGCTCATCAGACATCGAGCCCAAACATGTAAGTAATCTGGCCTTATTGTCTTCGGTCAATACCTTTTTCCCAGAGACATGCTCTCCTGTTCAGTGGATGGGACGAGCCTGGAGGTGGGAGGGTCCTGGTCCCAAAACAACTGTGTTAACTTCTCTAAACCCCAAACAATTTTTAGTCCTGAGCCAAATTTTTATAATGGTCAGTCAGTCTAAATGTGTGTCTAGGATAAACGTGCCAATGGGTTGGAACGGGCAGACATTTTTCTGTAGAGAAGTCAAAGATTCTAGTTAAGATTTTGTAATTTGAACTTGACCAATTTATTTAGGGATTTAATTTTTTAATAAATTAGCTCACACTATTTTCTCGGATCCCTAACACTCCCCTCGTACGAAGAATGCAAAAATCCCGCAATTAAATGATTTCTAGTGGGTGTGCGGTCTCAACCAACTGACTCCATCAACCTCACCTAACAGTTATTTGGTGATGGGTTAGCCAATGAGTAATACAACTCTTGGTTAATGTTCTCTAATCATGGTGCACCCAAACTTGGTCCTCTAATTCATGAATCTCACGTATCCGGAATATTGATCCACCCCTTAGTTAAGTCAATGCCCATCATTTTGCATAGAACTGGGATTCCTAATTGGGTCTCTCACACGTAATTCGAAATTTTGAGCCAACTCATCCTCCAGCCCATAGCATCCAATGCCTAATAGACATGGTTGCATCTTCCCGGGCAACTGAGCCACTGTAATCAGCCGAGACAATCAACCCCGGAAGGGCCCGCACGTCACAATGGTGGAAGACGTCGGGCGGACTTTTAAAAAAAATCTTTTTCTTAAGGGAGAATTAATTCAGGTCTCTTTAAACTTGACTTGGGCTTAGTCCATAACAATTATGAACTACCTAGTGGCATGGGTTCAGCTCGGATTATTGACCAACCTCAAATTAGAACTGGTGTCAACAGATATGCCAGGTAAGTGAGACCGGTGGAAGGAAATATGCCGTTAACTGTACAAGTAATGCATTCAGTCAGAGTAAGCTTCCAATTAAAAACAGCAAAGTCGATCGTCTATGCCAAACTTACCTTAGACACCAAAAGTATGTTGAGTCAGAACTATTGGGTTAGCCCTAAATCAGACTCTAACCTCTGAGCCTAATTAGGTTCTTGCTTGATCGTGACCGATCTTGACGCCAGACTTAATCCTATTTAAGGCTGGTCAATTTAGCATTGTTATCATCTAAACCAATCTTGATTCGGTTTGATCAACCGCTTAGAACCTAATTGAGCTACCCAAGCCTGAACACCAGTATTAATGATATGTCTTATGATCTGAAATCTCAAAATTTTAGACCTATTAAAATCCAAAACTTAATTCTTAATTAAAGTTGGGATTCATAAATAAAAATATGCACAATAAATCCTAAGGGTTTTCAGGATCTAGGTTTGCCAGAAGTAAGTTTGGGTTTCTGATTAGGACGAACACTGCAGCCACCCTACACATCATAAGAAACACCCCACGAATGTGAAAGAGAGGGCCTTTAAACCCTTCATCGTTCTTATGACCGGACGGCCAAGAGGACGCCTTAATCAGGAACATGTAAAATCTTACAAAACGAGTAAGATCTTATATCATATATCTCATATACAAATTAGACCCTCATCAAGGCATATTTTGCAATACTCTCATGTACAAATCATGCATGTTTTCAGATCTAAATTATCTGCATAATATATCTTAACAAAAATTAGATTTAAAATTGACTAATCAAAAATAAATTCCCTAATCTAGACAATTATGTAGAACTATTCCTACAACTAGTCCTAGTCATGCATCTTCATATCTCAATAAATGATATTTAAAATTAAATAATTTTTATTTGCTGTTTTATCCCCGATGTTATTAATAACACTATAATATCAGAAAACAGTAAATAAGGAATCCTAAACTATGATTTAATCGATTAAATCAAGACAATGCAAAACTATTTCTATAGAACTATTCTATTCTAGAAACTAGTCATGCATATCTTCTTAATCTAGATTCCAAATCATTTAATTTTAATTTTTCTATTTCAGATCTAATTCACATCTCATGTGATATCTAAAATCAACTTTTTTTCTAAATTAAAATAAAATTAATCAGATACTAAACTATTTAGAACCATGGCTTTCTGATATAGTTGAAGGGAAAATCCTGATTCCGATCAGGTTCGTTCCAGATCTGATCAGATCAAGAGATATATTCAAAAATTTTTCTCTTATACCAATTCAGGATCTTGATATGTTCTAGATCTGTTGTCTTATTATTTTGAAATAAAAATAAAAATAAAATAAGTAAATATAAATCAAATTAATTTACTAGCAATTTTGGCGTAATTCTATTACCCTTAATTGATTCCTGATTCAAGCGAAAGTTCTGGATCTAAGCCACGCAAGCGCCTGGCTCTCTACCAGTATCCACTCGGTTGGATCAGATCCTCTCTCATCATGTCTCAAAAATAGATCTGGATCTGATCCTGGAAGGATCTTCCAAAAACTCCTCGTTGAAGATCAGCCAGTCTCAGCTTGCACAGGGCAGCCTTCTCTCTTTTGATCGCCTTCTTTTGACTAGAACTGCACCAACCCAAAAATCCAAAACTCTTTTGGACCGTGGAAGAAGGAAAGGAGGAGAAGTTTAAGCATGGAGGAAAGAGGAGAGAAGCAACCTTGGGGCTGTGGGAAATTCTCATTGACATTGCTTCTTTAGAAATCTGAGAGGGCGCAGGGTCTTATTTTATAGACTAAGCACGTGATCTCAACTCCTCTTCGCCTCTCAACAAATTCACAACGCCTTTATGAATCAGATCTAAATCTAATTGTTGACGAAGAAGTCCCCTTGGAATTCCTCCTTAGAGGGTGCCTACAAGACCAGTCAAACTAGATCTTAGTAGAACTACTGCATTGACATTCCAAAGGGAGTGGAAGTCCTTGATCCAACAAGGACTCCAAGCGCGCCCCAACTTATGGCGGCAATGCCTAGGTTGCCGTGCGACCCTCCTCCTTGTCCAGGTTCTGGCAGGGACACGGCCCCCACCAGTTCCCATAGTGTAGTTGACACTGACAAAAGTCAAAGTGTCTATGGTCACATTTGACCAGTCAAAGGTCCAACTTTGACCAAAGTTCAAAGACCAAAAAATGGCGTAGGTGACCAAAACATGCAGGTCATGTCTATAAAATAAGACAAACCTTCTCTAACACTTGGTCAACCTCCAGTTAGACTCCATATGAGAGGCCTACTGAATTGAGCACAAAACTCACTTTTGCTCAGTCAGGACAACTTATTTTGATAGTAAAAGAAGAATTAGTTCAATCGAGTGCTAGCACGATTATTCTTGAACCTAATTGATCTCATTCAGATCAATATGAAACTGATAGTTCAATTGATGCCACTCAACCACGATTCAAGACCCTTGGTTGTGTGACCCAAGTTAGGTTCAAGATCTGATGGTAAATGGGATAATGTCATGTATCTCTATCATTAGACATCATCGAAAACTCCTTTGATGGATCCAGAACTCTTCTGATCGAACAAGCTATTGAATGATCGATCATCTAAATGCATTTAATTGCTCCCAAAATCACAGTGACAACCTGAGAGATAGGTGGCTAACCCATCAGAGCTGAATGACGAACCTCTTGGTGCAGCTACCTGATGTGATAATTCTTTATCTTGGAGCACCCGATTCAGATTACGGGTTAAGGTAAACTCGTCAAAACCCTAGTCTCTGTCACATGATATAAATCATTACGATTTGAGTCCAATGTGAAAAACGTAAATAGAAACTCTTTCTATTATTTCTACTCCTGCCATGGCCTGGGCTTCAGACTTGATTCTCAATGATTATCCAATAGGCTGCTCCCTCTACCACCGAGGTAGATAGATCCCATCTGATGCATCCAGTTTCCTACAAGAAACATGCTATAGCCAACATACACCTTAAGCGGCTCCATATGGCTAGGAGACCGAGTAATGGTGTAGTCAAACTATAACACCCTCAAGGTGAACTGCCACCCATGCATCTCAGGTCAAAGCAACACACCGACCACTCAATACGCTTAACATCGATCAGTCAATTGACGATAGAAGGATGACTTCCTCAATGACTACTGGAGGTGCGTCACGCTCATGCCCTCCGTGCCTAAGTCACTCTAACGCGTACCGTATACTTTTCCGCCCGGTGTCTCCCACACGGTATGACTCCAAAGACCTGCATCTACTATGTAAAGATGAAATGCGATCGTGGTATCACCAAACCCTCTCGCGAATCAATACACCCAATCCCTCGTAGAATGGATCTCTATCCAGGTCGGGAGCTCATGTCTCTCAATCGAGTTAATAAGATTATCATGTCCTCTAAATTTTCAACTCCTTGAAAAATATGAATTATCCATTTACCATTAACTCAAAAGGATGTTATCACAGAACCTCAAATAACCCAGGTGTGATAGAAAATAACCCATTTTAATTGTTTTAGTCAAAATTATAATTTTGCCCTAGAAGTGTATTACAAGTGGTCAGCCATTCTGGCTTCTAGGGCACATTATCTAACAGCTTGGGGCACATCTGCTTGAGAAAGATGAATACCATGTCTGAGCGGTATTAATCCTTCTCTAGAGTTTTTCATACTAAACCTCTTTAGTAATTTTTTCTTTTATGTACATCTCTGTGAAAGTCCTAGCATCCTATTCGGTCCTAATCCCCTATGACCTTAATTTTCCTAAGAATAGAGATGCTTTCTCCTAGATCTTTCATGGAGATCCTTGGACAACCACATCTTGACTGATTGACAACATGGGAAATAAGTTCCCAATAAGGAGGATGGTCATCCAACGTACAAATACGAGGAAGACAACAGCGCTCCACTTGACCCTTTTGAAAACACTGAATTTCTCTTCATTTTTGATGAAATCAAAAAACTTTTTGATCACATCATTAAAACGAGTGTTCAGCTCCGAGATGCTTGCTTAGTCCATAAATATGGACCTTTGCAGCTTGCAAAACCTTGTGATCAGTAACCCTCACTGGAATGTGAACACCTAGCGGCTGTTCCAATATAGATATCTTCCTCAAGATATCCATTTAGGAATACCGTTTTCAGTCCATTGCCAATATTTCATAATCGAAATAGGCCTGCAATAGCAAGCAAGGTGCGGATGGATTTTTAGCCATAGGCTACTGGGGAAAAGGTAAATCCGATAGTCCTAAGCCTTCGCATTGACTATAACCTTTTGCATCAAATCTTGCCTTGAATGTTCCAACATTCCATCTGCACCAATCTTTTCTCTTGGAAGAATCCATTTACATCCAATAGGTACTATACCTTCTGGTGGATCTACAAGGTCCAGACTTGGTTTTGAGTGCATCGAGTCAATTTCTGACTGCTTGCCTCTAGCACATTTTCTCGGAGTCGGATATCTGATATGCCTCGTTGTACGGTTTTTGGGATTCATCTCCATGAGCA